>JAOWBW010000139.1:0-290854 GCA_026119855.1 Campanula takesimana
TGAAGATATTATTCATCAAATCCATCAATACTGCTAGATCATATATCAATCGAAATAGCATAATCACGAATTCAAACGAGCATACCTAATATGAGAAGATGTTTTCAATATATCCTCATAGTTGACTTTCCAAATAATGGTAGCCACTTATCAAACAAACACTGAATAGACCACTGATTAACTTCAGGGATCAAATGATTCATCCATACACGATAACAAGTACTGGTTCATTATAGTCACCTGGTTGAATTCTTTGCATTCATTATGAAATCGCAAAGTACCATCTCTTCATGTCAGTCAATACAGATGCACCCCACGCAAATATACTAAGCTGGGTGAATCCTCTATCAAGAAATTTCTCAAGTTGAATCTTTAACTCTTTGAACTCAACGATGTCATGAACATTGATTTAAATATCAACACTATATTTGTACTGTAGTAACTCAAGATAACTCAAGGTTCTCATCATGTGTCATGTCCTACTCAGTAGAAATTATATCTGATATCTCACAAAGAATGATGTATCCATTCTTCAATTTTGGTGTAGACATTCTTCCGTCAACCACATATGCTAAATATTCAGCACAACCTTGATAATCATTTTCGAGCTTTCAATACATAACATGAATGTTATACATAATTATATCATGCTCATAAAAATAGTCAAGCATACTAGCATAGAAATATTCACCATCTATTGTGGCAAACAAGAAAGGCCTAACACATAAAAAGCCAAGCCATAACACGTATCACATCAATGTCCCAAATAGGTAACATGACCAAGTCAACTTATAACGTATAAGGTGTTATCACCCACATTTCTATTAAGCTCTTATAAATAACGATATCAAGCATGTAGTCTCTTACTAGAGAATACACTTCCACGTAAATCAAGAAATGAGGACAAGCATGCATATAGCACGAAACAATGTCCACTGCACAGATAGATACGCCTAAGTCTTTAAAGACTCGCGCTCTCGATTCTCAACCATCTAGTGGGGAACACTATCAACACAATCAACACCAGTCCTATGCCTGGTATAACAACAAGTAACGAAGCACTCGACGTCAAAAAACACACCCAAGACTACCCAACCTAGGCCATAGACCCTATCCAGGCTTAGAGCTAAACCATAGCTCTGATACCAAACTGACACGCCCCCAAGTCCCGGGGTCCCCTAATAGAACCTCGAACCTGGTGCGCGTGTGACTAACAAGAAACGAGAAACTGAATGACAACTGCTTATATCAAACTGACATCATATATATACTCAAGAGGAACGAGCTAAGATAGCTCATAACGAGTTCTATACCAAGTAATTTAAACCAAATGTGGTTATACACAGCGGAAAGCATGCCTAGCACATAAGCTGGCATTACAAGAACTATACAAGTCTACCCAATATACTTGAGTCTAAACAACTGATACCAAATCGTCCTCACCAAATACTGGAAAGTATAACAATCCCCAAACAAGAACAACCTACCAAGTAGGCCCCTGCTAAGTCGATCCTCACAACGTATTACCACTTGCTTTCCTGGGGGGGGGGGGAAACAAATAAACAAGGAACGGGGTGAGATAAATCTCAGTAAGTTACTAGATACAAGTACATAGCATGGAATCATGTAATCATGCAAATCAAGAAGATTATCAAGTAATCATGTTTAAGATGTCATCAAGTAACAAGTATATGAGAGGCTAAGCCAACTCATCAAGTAGCTAACACATAAGGCTAAACTATCACGTTACAAAGGATATTCCAACCTTATTCCTCCCAAGTAACCATTGTTGTCGTTGCTTATTGCAGTTGACAAATCACGATCAATCAAGTTGCTGCTGTGCAGTACACAAGAGGACCGGTAACCAGTATCACTCACAAGAACAAGATTCACGAGGTGTTCACGAGTTTAGCATTCACTTTTATCAGGCGTATTGCTCTAATAAAGGAAGCTATGCCATTACTATGGCCTGTAGTAAGGGTTCAAGCGCAGATACATAGGCACCCAATTATCACTTTGGCCCCAGCCTCATGATAAGCGTGAACCTATACATCTCCGAGCAAGCAAGGTGACCAGCTGGACTCACACAAGAATGCACAAGTAGATGTTTACTTGAACTACAAGAGTATAGAACTAAGTCCAAAAGTAGTGGACTAGCTCTTCATGAACCATGTAATAATAGGATAATTTTCTTTTATTTCATTTAAATATTTCACCGTCCCAAAAGTATACTAACAAGTTCAAAATATTAATTTCAAGTTTTTTTTTTCATTCTTTTTGCCGTCCCATAAATAATAGGATAATTTTCTTTTATTCCATTTAAATATTTCACCGTCCCAAAAGTATAAGTATAATTTTTTAATATACTAATACAAACGTTTAGGGATACTTTCATTCATTTCCTGTACCACAAATAATGGTACAATTTTTCTAATAATATTTAAATCAAGTTAATTTTTTACCGTCTCACGAATAGGAGTATAATTATACTAATTCTCAATAACATAATCCTTAGAGTAAAGTGTTACTCATTTCAAATTCATATCCCCAGTATACTGATACTCCCCTGTCCTAAATTTACAAGTATCACAAAAATCATTCAAATCACGAAATTAACAAGCACAAGTATCAAGAATAACATATAGGCATGTTATTACAAGCAAGGGGGAGCTAGTGACTTACCTAGTCCGAAATCAAATTCACCCAAACTAATTTCTGTTCGGCAGGAAATGCTCTACTCACCGCCCTGATCATTTAGGTGCAGTCGGATTTCGAACAGAGGCATAATTAAGCGAGAGGAGTCGAGAATAGGGTAAACCCTAACTTTTCTTTTATGAAACAGAGAGAATGTACGAGAATGATTTTTGGGGGAAACAATGCCCAGAGAAAGGCAAACATGAGTTTTTATCCTTTCAACTTTCAAGAAATTGCAATTAGGCCCCTCAAGTTTCACTTTTGACAAAAAGTCCCTTCAAGTTTCAATTTGAACATTTTAGCCCCTAAACTTTAATTTTCACAAATGACCCTAAAGTTCCAACTTTGAACACCTAGGACCTAAACTTGCTCAATTAGTTAAATAATTAACTCAATTAAAATAGCATATAATTATGCAAGTCGAGAATTTAACAGTAATTAGGACGGGCGTTACATGTCAACACTATAACTCTCCTCACCAACTTTAATATATATATATATATATATATAGATTTTAGATGATGAATATCAGCACTCTTGAAAAGATTAGAGCCTCTAAAAAACATCAAATAATGGATGATTCAACAGAAAAAATGAATCAAAATAAAGTGATTTAAGGCTTTTCTACGAACTCAAAATTAAACCAAAATATGAGCGGGCTCTGATACCAATTGTTGGAACAATTTGATCCCTGAATGCCTAACTCATTTATGGAATAGATTTGAGGAAGAGATGAAGGCGGAAGCGTATAATACCTGTCGAATCCATGATGATGTTGTAGGGAGAAATAAGAAGAAGAAGAAGAATTAGGGGACGTAGTTCTTCTAAATGATTGTGTCTTTCTCTCTAGTACTTCTAGCAACTAATGAAGATTATTTAGGAGAGAATAAGAGATTGATGTAGTCATTTCTAGGGCTGATGGAGAACCCTTTATATATGAAACCAATAGGCACCTCATTTAGGGACTACACCCTTTCAACCTAAGTGATGTCAATTTACCTTTTTGCCCATCAAAAATAGATAAATTACATCTCAGGAATTCTACACATTTTATTATAATTTACTACACTTTAAACTTAACATTATAATTATGATTTCATGAATGGAACATTAATGACTTGTTATGCAAGCCATGTTCTTACCTAAATAACTTTCCTTTTTTGGATTTTGAAATTTAAAATGGGACACCCAAAAGGAAAATTTTTAAAGTTTAAAATGGGACGGAGGGAGTATTAATGCAAGTACTGTGCTAATTAAGCTGGCAAAGGTGTGCTTGGCAGACCACTTGATATTGTTATGTACCCGTGCGGTGCGTGGATATTTATAATTACACTAACACACACATACATATTTTCCTTTTATTTATTCATTCATTTATATTCCGCTGCACATTTCTTTTATTTACTTATCTCTCAACAGCTAACCACAAACAGTTAGCTGTTCAAGTTTTAATTAATCTGTTCATTTAGTTTAACAGGGCCTTTCAAGAACATATGTTGGAAAAGTAAGTATCGCGAGTGTGCAGAAGAGAGAAAATAAGTTAGTGAATAGTTATTGCGAGTGAGTAGGAGAAAGAAAATTGAACATTTTAGGTAAGTAACAATTAGTATGAGACACTCAAAACGGAAATAAGTAGCGTTATCAATGTTTGACCAAAGTTAATTGAGAAAATTACCGTAGGGTCCCCCATTCTAAGCTAAATTACCACCTAGTCCACGCACATTTTCAATATTACCATGTAGTCCACGCACATTTTGAATATTCCCATATAGTCCATTAAAATTATAGAATCCCGAAAACTACCCCTTATTTTCAATTAAAACAGAAACCCCTCCCCTCTCCTCACATTCAGACGCAAATTGCGTTTTCTCTCTACTTTCTTTCACTGCTTTCTCTCTCTTCTCCATCCCCACCTCCGGCGACTTTCCCTTCCCCATCGCCGGCGACCCTTCCTCTTCACCTCCGGTGACCTTTCCCCTCGATTTCCGAACCCCGGCGACCATCACACTGCGTTTTCACTCTCCTCCATCCCCCACCTTCGGCGACCCCTCATCTCCCCTATCTCCGGCGACCTTCTCCCAGTACCAACGCCCTCCTTAGCCATGGCTGAACCTAGAGGAGTTCTAGGCGACAACCACGAGCCAACAACCGTCGAAAAATTCGGTCAAGATGCCAAAATCCGAATCAAAACAAAAAACTGCACCTCCAGAATTCGGACTGTAAAAACGCGATTCCCGATGATTGAACCGTTGGATTGTCTTAAATTTTTGGAGCACTTGCGCATCACCAATCCGCACTTTTCACCGTTGGGATCTTCCAAAATATGTCCGGTGCCGAGATATGCCGACGGCCGAACTGGAAAAAACCCAAAAAAAATCTCTACCCCTATCTCCGGCGACATTCTACCTAACCTCGGCGACCCTCCTCCCCGACCCAAATGCGTCCCTCACCCTCTCAACCCAACAAGCTCCAGCCGGCCAACTGTTCAGATTCAACCAAATCGCCCAGCCATCTCACCATCGCTGGCCAACTCCGGCGACCCCATCCTCCCCTAACCCCGGCGACCCTGCAGCCCCTTCTCCGTCACCGGCCACCCCTACACCATCTCCGTTCACCCCTCCCACCTCCGGCAATTACAGATCTAGCCCTCACCTCTCTCTCTCTCTTTCTCTCAATGGCGAACCTGCAACTCCTTCTCTGTCACCGGTCACCCCTCCCCCACTCTTCGGTCACCGCTAGCTCCGGCGACTTCCCTCAAAGTCGGTTTGTTTGTTGTTGTTTTTTTTTTTTGTTGTTGTTGTTGTTTGGGAAATGAGAGTACAACTGTGAATTTGTTGATTGTATTGTTAAGGTTTCTGGTATTTGTAAAGTGGTTGAATTTCAAATTTGGCTATTCTTTTGATTAGATGACTTTTGGACAAGTTTGATATATTGTAAAATTAAATTTGATTCTTATGGTTATGTTGGGGATGTGAAGTGGTGGTGAATGGTGATGGTTGAGCATGGCAGAGGTTAGATGTGTCTATAAAAGGGAATGGAAGAAGGGAAATTTGGGTATAGATCTTTTTTTTTTTTTTTAACTGTAATAGTATTGGGAATAATGATTGTCATTTAATGATATTCTACATTAATTAGTTCAAAAATAGATGATTGATTACTTTTACACAACTCAAAAGATATTAACATGTAATAGTATTGGGAATATTTACTATTCTGCAATTTTTTTTGAAAAAAAGAGGAAGTTGTTTTGGGAATAACTGTGAACTTGTTGTTAGAACATCTGTGAAGCTGTTCTTGGAACAAGTGTGCGAACTTGTTTTTGGAAAAAGTGTGAACTTGTTATTGGAACAATTACGAACTTACAATTGCGAGCTTACTTTGCGAACTTACAATTGTGAACTTACAACTGTGAACTTGTTAGAACAAGTGCGAACTTACAATTGCGAACTTGTTTTTGGAACAAGTGCGAACTTGTTATAGAAACAATTGCGAACTTACATTTGCGAACTTACAATTGCGAACTTGATTTTGGAACAAGTACGAACTTGTTATTGAAACAATTGCGAACTTGTTCTTGGAACAATTGCGAACTTGTTTTTGGAACAAGTGCGAACTTGTTCTTGGAACAAGTGTGAACTTACAATTGCGAACTTACAACTGTGAACTTTTTCTTTTAAACAAATAGTAATTTTTTTTTATAAATGTGAATTTGTTCTTGGAACAAGTGCGAACTTACAATTGCAAACTTATTTTTGAAATAATTGCGAACTTACAATTGCAAACTTACAATTGCGAACATACAACTATGAACTTGTTCTTTAAAATTTTTTTTTTTTTTTAATGTTTGAATTTGTTTTGGAATAACTGTAAACTTGTTTTAGAACAACTGTGAACTTGTTCTTAAACAACTGCGAACATACTGATTAGTTCACAGTTGTTTGGTCGCCGGAAATGGTGGCCGGAAATGGTCGCCGGAAAATGTTGGCCGGAGGTGGTCACGGAAATGGTGGCCGGAATATGGTCGCCGGAAAACGGTGGTCGGAGGTGGTCACCGGAAAACGGTGGACGGAGGTGGTTGCCGGAAAACGGTGGTCGGAAAATGGTGCCGGAGGTGGTCGCGGAAAATGGTCGCCGGAGACGGTGGCCGGGGAAAACGTTGCCGGAAAAAGGTGGCCGGAAATGGTCGCTGGAAAATGGTGGCCGGAAAATATTGCCGGAAAAGGTGGCCGGAAAAAGGTTGCCGGAGGTGGTGGTCGGCCGGAGGTGGTGGCCGGTCGGTCAAAGTTGTTGACCGGTGAGAAGGTGAAAGGTTGAGGAGGGAGGGGTAATCATGTAATTCCAGTCATTAGTAAGGGCATTCATGCCCTTTTAATATCCCTTAGACTAGGTGGTAATATTGAAAATACCTTGGACTAGGTGGTAATTTAGATTCTAATGAGGGACTAAATGGGAGTTGCCCCAAGTTAATTTATGTTAACCATAAAAACTCTAAATGCGAATAATTTTCTGAAAAAATAGGGAGTATAATTAAAAAAACAACAACTAATAATCGTCGCTGTTGGACTAGAATCAAATTTTTGTGAAATTCTAATGACCTTCATTAAATTCTAAATACCTATATGATAATTCATTAAGAATACTATTAATAATTATTACTATTTCATATAAATATTTAGATTTTAACAAAAAATATTTAAAATTTTATTGAATTAACCAAAAAAAAGTACAAATAAAACATTTATTTTGAAACAAAAGAGTAGATACATTTTTTTTGACGATGTTTACACCAGACGGAGGCTAGGAGAGAGATCGAAACCTAGCGGTGAGACTTAACTTTACCACTGGGCTACTTCTTTGGGACAAGAGTAGATACATTTAACCACCTTGCATTTGAATATATTAGTGCAAGTAAAATAAAATAAAATAAAATAAGTTCATGTTTGTTTCCGAGAATAAACTCTCTTTGTTTCATTAACTCTTCGACTGAACTAACAGAAGTAGATCCAGTCACATATGCAGTAATCTGAGGCGGCTTATAGCCATACAAGGCTTCAAACGGAGACATCCTTAAGCTGGAATGAAAATTGGAGTTGTACCAATACTCAGCAAAATAAAGCCATTTAGCCACTGATTCGGAGCATGACTGGTCATACATCGCAAATACTGCTCCACACATCTGTTCAACCTTTCAGACTGGCCATCGGTTTGTGGGTGATAAGCACTGCTATGCAACAGAGTGGTTCCCAACAGTTTAAACAATTCTTTCCAGAATCTACTCATAAAGATCTTATCCCTATCAGATACTATAGTTGCTGGACAACCATGTAATTTGAGTACATTCTTAAAAAATTCTGTAGCTACCGTGGCAGCCGTATAAGGATGGGACAAAGGAATCAAGTGACAGTACTTTGTAAACCTGTCGATGACCACCATAATACTATCCTTCCCCTGAGATTTAGGTAAACCTTCAACAAAATCCATAGCTAAGTCCGCCCAAGCTTGTGTAGGTATAGCTAATGGTTGTAACAACCCTGGAGACTGAACATTCTCAGGTTTATTTTGTTGGCAGACAAGCCAACACAATGCAAAACAAATTTCTTGACATCCGATAATAATCCAGGCCAATAAAATACCTGATTAACCCTTCTATATGTGCCTTGAATGCCATAATGACCCCTTAAAGCAGATTGATGCATAAGTTCAATAACTTGTTGTCTATATTCACCGTTACTACCACAAAAAATTTCTTCCCATACTTCAATACTCCTGTTTCAAACGTGTAATTTCCAGCCTTAGTAGTCAGAGCACACTCTGCTATTAATTGTTGTGCCATAGAATCCCCTTCATAACTTTCATTCAATTCACGTTTCTAAACTGGTACTACTCCAGACATAACCAAACAAACAGGTTGATCCTCATTTACCCGTGACAATGCATCAGCAACTACATTCTCCCTTCCTTGCTTGTATTGAATTTCATAATCAAACCCAATCAATTTGCTCAATCACTTTTGTTGCATTAAGGTTGACAACCTTTGCTCCAAGAAAAAATTTAAGCGATTGATGGTCAGTTTTTATCACAAAGTGCTGGCCAATCAAATAAGGTCTCCATTTCTCCAATGCTAACACAATGGCTAGCAATTCCTTCTCATAAGTAGAAAAAAGTTTTGAGCCCCAGGTCCCAATGCCTTGCTTAAGAAAGCGATTGGCTTGTCCTCTTGCATAACACAGCCCCAATTCCTTTACCACTAGCATCAGTTTCAACTATAAAGGCCTTTGTGAAGTCAGGCATTGCCAAAACCGGAGTACTGGACATGGCTTTTTTTAAGGAAAACAAAGGCCATTTCCGCTTCATCATCCATATGAACTTATCCTTTTGCAACAACTTAGTAAGTGGCTTACTAATTTCGCCATAACCCTTAACATACTTCCTGTAATACCCGGTCAAACCAAGGAAACCTCTCAGTCCTTTCACCATAGTAGGTCTTGGCCAGCTTATCATTGACTGAATTTTACTAGGATCAGCACATACCCCATCTTTTGTAACAATGTGTCCCAAATACTCTATTTGTTTTTGAGCAAAGAGGCACTTTGATCTCTTAGCATACAACTCATGCTGTCGAAGTAAGGCAAGCACAACCCTAAGATGCTCCAAATGCTCACTTAAAGACTTACTATAAATTAGAATATCGTCGAAAAATACTAAAACATACTTCCTCAACTGTCTAGCAAATACTTTGTTCATAAGACCTTGAAAGGTAGCTGGTGCGTTGGTCAATCCGAAAGGCATAACTAGAAACTCATAGTGACCACTGTGAGTCTGAAAGGCAGTTTTCTGAATATCAGGCTCATGAACTCTAATCTGCATATAAGCAGACCTCAAATCCACCTTAGAAAAGTACTCAGCACCGTGCAATTCATCTAACAACTCCTCCACTACTGGGATTGGAAATTTATCCTTTATCGTTTGACTATTGAGACCGCGATAATCAACACAAAATCTCCAAGTCCCATCCTTCTTTTTTACCAACAATACCGGGGAAGCAAATGGTGACACACTAGGCCTGATAATCCCTGCTTCTAACATCTCTTGCACCATCTTCTCAATCTCATTTTTTTGCACATGTAGGTATCGATAAGGCCTTTGATTAATAGCATTGCTACCAGCTATTAATGGAATATGATGATTACGGTCTCTATAGGGAGGCAATTTCTTTGTTCATCAAATACGTCATTGTACTCGCAAAGCAATTATTTATTGAAGCATCAAAACATACCTGTCCATCCACCTCTGCAGCCATACAGAAGAGTTGTCCAACAAATCCAGTAGTAGCCTTCTTGATCATTCTGGTAATTGAGTTACTTGACACCTGTAAGAATGAAGTTCTTCCCTTCTCAGTTGACCCCCGTAGTTCCACCATCTTCCATCTTTCATGAATGATAATTTCAGTTGTTGGAAATCCATAGATACTGGACTGTACTCCTTCAACCAATCAACTCCTAAAACAGCATCACATCCCCCAATGGTAAATTTTTTATCTCTGTTTTGAATTTATGGCCCTGCATAGTCCATTCAAAATCTGAACACCTTGATTTACTCACCACTGTATTACCATCAGCAACGGAAACTTTCATGCAAGGAGTTATTCCGTTTTGCAACCCAACATTTCTGCGACCTTCGGATCCAAAAAACAATGAGTACTCCCGCTATCAATCAAAATCAGTATAGGTCTCTTCTTCGCATAGCCTCTAATTCTTAGTGTATTTGCACCAGAATGACCAGCTAATGCATGTGCCGATATCTCCATATCACTAGGCACATTAGCTGCGAAATCCAGTTCTCCTTCCTCCAATACTTCCACTTCCTCCTGAACATCAGTTGCATCTGATTCCAACATATACAATTGTTGTTTCTTACAACGATGACCTGGAGCAAACTTCTCATCACAATTAAAGCACAATCCCTTGGCTCTCATAGCCTGCATTTCCTCAAATGATAACCTCTTAACCGGAACAGCCCTTGATCCCGCTGAGTTTGATCCAACGTATGATTCCTTCGTAATACTCGAGCTTACAGGTTTTGGAAGTAACATTGACGTTGACGGAGTTGGTAAAATGCCTTTCGTAATTGACTTCACTTGATGACTTGAAACAGCAACCATAGTTGTCAAGGCATCTTCCTGTAATTTTGCGATGCTGATGGTCTCCGACAGTGTCCTAGGCTTCAGCAACTTCACCATACTTCTAGTTTCAGGCTTGAGACCGCTGTTAAAACTCGAAATCCAATAAGATTCAGGCTGATGCTTATTAGTCGGAGTAATAGCTGCTCGCAAAGCCTCGTGTAATATCCGGCCCTTGGCCATATATATTTTTTTTTATGTTATTTATGAAACTCCTTTAAATGACAATTGGGCTTAAAGAATTAGAGTAAATGCTAAATTATAAGGATGGGCCCAAGTTAGTCAAACCCAATTAAGAATGTGACTCCTTATTATTTTAGGAGTAAAGGATCCTAGTATAAATATACCATTACCCTAACCCTACCAGTTTCTACCACAAAAGAAATCAAAAGAACGGGAAGGTTGAGAGAGAGAGCGGCGCTGGAGCTTGCCGAGAGGGAGAGAGACCGGAAAAGAGGAAGAAGAGAAGAGAGAAGATCGACCAAGGTAAAGCTATAATCCCTAAGTTGATTTCTCTACTCAATTCACCTAGTCAAAGATGAATATGGAATGGAAAACCTAAAACCTAACCTTCTTCTTCATCCTAGAAAAATCGCAGCAAGAACCCTAGAGAGTTAAAGTATGAAATTTAGGGTTGGGAATAAGAAAAATAATATGAAGATGGTGACTGTGTGTGTGGGGATGACGTGCGCAGTGTGTGTGTATGGGTGTGCAGCAGGTGTGTGTGTGTGCGGTTGGGTGTGTGTGTGTGTGTGTGTGCGGTTGTGTGTGTGTGTGTGTGTGTGTGCGTGTGTGATGCGTTGGGAGTGTGTGTGGTGCTGGGTGTGTGTGCGTGTGCGTGTGATGCGTTGTGTGTGTGTATTATGTATGTATGTGTGTGTGTATTAGGATTGAAATCAAGGTATTAGTGATGAACTACAATGAACAATTATGCTGGGAATAGTAATATCGCACTGTGAATAGTAATCTGAATTTATAACCTGTGAATAGTAATTCAACGATGTGAATAGTAATCTGGGGTACATATTCTGTGAATAGTAAATGTACGCTGTGAATAGTAATCGACGCAGTGAATAGTAATCTGGAATTTAGTAGGCTGTGAATAGTGTTTTGGGTTGAAATAATGGAACATAAAGTGTTTCAATGAAGAATAGAAACCATGTAACCTTAAGGGTATTTTAGTAATCCGAAAGGGGTATTTTGGGAACACAAATAATGGGTAGAACGAACCCTAACAAAGAGTTTAGGATGATGAACTCGAAAGGTTAAGAAAGTAAAATAAAGTATATTGGGGACGGAGAATTAAAGTAATCTATGTCCCTAATAAAACCGTATTTGCGTGTTTGTAGATTTTGCACGTGAAATTGCTAAGTGAAGACTGGAAGGCTAAGGTAAGGGATTACGTTCCTTAAAGTTTTTGAATATCATCCTTTTGAGATAGGATCCCTTTTATTCTTTCAAGTGTAGCTACTTATGGCCGTAGCATTTGAACTCTTATGACTCGAACGTCTTTTGAACTATCTTACCCATGATATGTGTTGCTCATAGGGTATCAAAGAGAATTGAATTTGCTTTAAGTATTCTTGTACCTAGAATGCTTTGTGGAACATTGCTATATCTAAAAGAAACGGGTATAGTTAGCTTAGTCTGATAGAAAAGGGCTTAGCTAGAATTAGTCTGACTGAAAAGGGCTAATTTAGATAGTCTAATTTGAGAGAAAAGAATTAGACGCAACGCTACTTGATGAAGTGGCTTAATGATCATGATCGAACTTAAGAGGGAGCACCGTGAGAAGGTGTAAGGTCCCTCGACACCCTGAAAAGGTGTAACACCCTGAAAAGGTGATGAATGTAACTATGGAATTGACGGAACTGTAGTAGAGCCATAACTTCTTGAACTCGATAACTGTGCTTTCGTATATGTGTACAGTTAAGATTATTGATTTTAGCCATTCATCGAAGATATTATGTTGGCTCCGTTCTTTCGGTCATCTCTCCTTAGTACCCGGAGAGATCCCGTATGAACTTACTGAGCATTGTTCGCTCACCCTTTCTTATATTATTTTTCCCAGGTAAAGATTAAGGACCAAGAGGGATTGCAAGGAAGGGCAGTCGATGGTCAAGTGAAGGGTTTTTAGATACTTTTATGTTTTTATGTTGAGCTAGTGGGATGTACTAGCCGTTAGAATCTAAACGTTAGTTACGCTTCCGCACTATTTTGAATTATGGTTAGATTATACTAGCCGTTGTTTTGAACGTTGGACTTGAATTATGTTTGTCGTTTGAGATTTCCCATGGTTTATGGATTTTATTTATTATATGAAAGTTGGGTCGTTACAGTTGGTATCAGAGCAATGGGATTAGAACTTAAGGGATAGGAACTCTGATATTAAATAGGTTTGATCTGGGCTCTCTAAGAGGAACTAGGGCTGCTTGAAATCAAACTAGTTATTTAAGGAAACTTTCTAATTTAGGAAACTTTCTAATTTGGGGGGAAATTTCCAAATAAGGAAACTTACTATTTTGGGAAAGACCCTAAGATAAAAGTTCTTTTGAAGCCTCATTCTTCATGTGTTTAGGGACGATGATTATATAAACTCTAAGTATGTGATACTAATGATGATTTTGGTCTAATTGTAGGAAATGGACAAACATAGCATCCTGAGGAAGAGATTGATTCAGAGGTATGCTCGAGGAACTAAGGGACTGTTGAAGAAGATAGAAAGAGAAAGAGCAAGGGCGAAGAACGTCATGGGAAGGCTGTTGTTTGCTCACAATGCACTTAAGGAAGTTAAGACAGAACTAGAAGAGACTCGAAGAAAGTTGATTGAAAATGAAGAGTACACTGACAGAGTGAGGGAACAAGCATGGGTGTATCTTGATGAGTTAAAGCAGCTAAGGGAACAAGTGAATGCAAACCCCATTCAAGGAAACCCCCCAGTCATTGCAGCCCCAATAGAAGAGAACGTGGTGGCTGAAGCAGAAGTTGTAGAGGAACCAGTGGAAATTGATATTATCGTGGAGGGCAGTGAAGCCGCCCCTATCGTGATTGAAGATGAGGAAGAACTGGAAGAAATACCGGTTCGAAGGCCAAGGGGGAGGCCAAGAGGCTCAAGGAAGGCACCCAGAGCACCGAGTGGAAGACCTAGGGGAAGACCTAGGAAAGTCAACCATGATTAAAAATAAAGCGTAGAGTTATATTTTAGTTACTTTACTCGTTCCATAGTAAAGATAGTTAGTTCTAGTTTAAAGTATGCTAGAAACTTTTGTTTTTGATTCTTTATTCTTAGAAAGACCCTCTTAATAAAGTTATGAGTTATTTTAGCAAATGGTGTTGTTAATAATGTGGTTCTTAAATTTCATGATATGTGAACTCGTTAGAACAAAGAAGTATTGGTCAAATGAAAAGACCATAAGTAGAATGGGCTTATTGAAACAGCCAAGGGAAATAAGTTTTGGTCTAGTAAAAATGATCGAAACAAGGGACCTATTGAAACGGTCAAGAGTAAGAATATAAATGGCTTATTGAAGCGGCCATGTAAAGTAAATACCAATCTATTGAATTGATCAAAACAAGAATGAAAAATAACCTATTGAAACGGTTAAGTATAAAGATGAGCGGGTCTAGTAAATTGACCTATGATTAGTAAGTAAAAAGTCTAGTGAAATGACTTCCTTTAAGAAAAACCATTTAATGAAATGACTGGAGATCTAGTAAATTGATCTTATGAGAAATTTTCGTCCTTGGGGACGGCCTTTTATAAAAGTATGTAGCATAGTAGCAATGCTTGTGTAGTATGAGTAACGTTTACCCCTGATACTAACGAGAGTGTAATCTTAATCAGATGTCTGGAAGGGGTAACAGGAGGAACGCTAACAACGCTGGAAACAACAACGGTCAAGTTGACCCTAATATGGTAAATCTGCTGCAAACTTTGAACCAAACCGTGGCTGGGATTGGTCAAGTCATGGCGACTCTAGCTCAACCGCAGCAACAGGCTCCACAGGTTCCCTTGAGAGATCCGTTGGAAGTATTCCAAAAGAGAAACCCAGAGTCATTCTCTGGTACAAATAAGGAGAAGCCCGAGGACTGGGTAAAGGACATGGAAAAGATATTTGAGACTCTGGAATGTACAACCGAGAGAAAGGTGGTGTTTGCCACTTTTATGCTGAAAGGGCAGGCCTTAAAGTGGTGGGAGGCTGAGAAAAGAGCTGCTATCGCACGTGGAGATGCTGAATTCACGTGGGATAGATTCAAACGAGTGTTTTATGAGAAGTATTATCCAATGAGTACCCGCAATGCTCGAGTGGCAGAATTTATGACACTGGTGCAAGGCAAGATGTCGGTGGATGACTATTGTGAGAAATTCACTGAGTTGTTGGAGTTTGCCCCTGCATTCTTTGACAATGAAGAGCAGAAGGCCCGCAAGTTTGAGTTTGGATTGAGCGACCGTATCCGTTATCAAATCACTCCACTGATGCTACCTACATATGATCAGGTGTTAGACAGAGCAAGAATTGTGGAAACAGAAGCAGAAAGTTACCGTAACAAAAAGGAGGAGAAGAAGAAATCGACTGACAAAGAGTCTACCAAAGGAAGCTGGAACCGTGAGGAAGGGAATAAGCGTAAAGCTACCGATGACCGCGAGAAGAATAATGCTGCTAATAAGCACCCGAATAGAGGTCAAGGAACCCGTAGGGATGGCAAAGGAGTGGACACTAAAGGGCAAGGTTCTAATGAAAAGTGCCAAGTGTGCGATGGGAAGCATAAGACTGAGGAATGCTGGTATAAAGAAAGGAAGTGTTACAACTGTGACAAGGTGGGGCATCCACACTGGAAATGTCAGGAACCCAAGAAGGATGCCAAGACTCAAGGAGCAAAGAATGACAACAAGGGAAAGGCGGAGGTAATGGGCGCATATTCACCATGACAGCTAAGGATGCGAGAGCCACAAATGATCTCGTGGCAGGTACGATCCAATTATACTCTCGTAATGTTCGTGCATTGATTGATACTGGTGCTACGCATTCAGTAATAAGTACTTGCTTAGCTAAGAAAATGAAATTGATCCCTGAGGCGTTAGAAAGCTCTTTAGTAGTAGATACCTTAACTAAGGATTCAATCCCTATTACATCGGTATATAAAAATTGTCCCTTAGAATTGGGTGGAACAAAATTTGAAGTTGATCTCATTAGCTTGGAGATTGAGGAGTTCGACGTGATCTTAGGAATGGATTGGTTAGCCGCATACCATGCCTACGTAGATTGCTTTAAGAAAGAAGTTCACTTTAGACTGCCATCGGGAGAAGAGTGTTGCTTCCAAGGGACGAAATGTAGAAACCGATCGAACCTTATATCTGCGATGAAGGCTCGCAAGCTATTGAGGAAAGGGTGTGAAGGATTTCTGGCATACGTAAGTACTACGGACCAGAAGGAAGTAACGATCGAAACGCTTTCGGTGGTTAAGGAATTCAAGGATGTGTTTCCGGAAGATTTGCCAGGGATACCGCCTGCAAGGGAAGTGGAATTTTCTATCGATTTGGTACCGGAGACTACACCAATATCGAAGGCACCTTATAGAATGGCTCCGGCAGAATTGAAGGAATTAAAGGAGCAATTGCAAGAATTATTGGATAAAGGGTTGATTAGGCCGAGTGTATCACCATGGGGTGCACCGGTATTGTTTGTGAAAAAGAAGGATGGATCGATGAGGTTGTGTATCGACTATCGTGAACTGAACCGTGTGACAGTAAGGAACCAATACCCGTTGCCTCGAATAGATGACTTGTTCGATCAGCTGCGTGGAGCGTGCTACTTTTCAAAGATAGATTTGAGGTCTGGGTACCATCAATTAAGAGTAAAGAAGGAAGATATATCTAAGACGGCCTTTAGAACGAGGTATGGGCATTATGAGTTCGTAGTGATGCCGTTTGGGTTGACTAACGCACCGGCAGCATTCATGGAGCTTATGAATAGAATATTCCAAGAGTTCTTAGATAAGTGCGTGATTGTATTCATTGATGACATTTTGGTGTATTCGAAAACCAAGGAAGACCATGAGGAACATTTGAAGCTAGTACTGCAGATCTTAAGAGAACAGAAGCTATATGCTAAATTCAAGAAATGTGAATTTTGGTTGGAAAAAGTGGCATTCTTAGGGCATGTTGTGTCAAAAGACGGGATTGCCGTAGATCCGACAAAGATAGAAGCTATTGTGGATTGGGAGAGACCAACTTCGGCAAGTGAGATCAGAAGTTTCTTAGGTCTAGCTGGCTATTATCGGAGGTTCGTAGAAGGCTTTTCGAAGTTGTCAGTGCCATTGACGAAGTTAACTCAGAAAGGAGCAAAGTATGTTTGGTCGGAGGACTGTGAAAAGAGTTTTGAGGAATTGAAGCGACGATTGGTGTCCGCACCAGTCCTTGCTTTACCATCTGGATCGGACGGATTCGTTATTTATAGTGATGCCTCACTGAAGGGATTGGGTTGCGTGCTGATGCAAAATGAGAAGGTTATAGCTTATGCATCTAGGCAATTAAAGAACCATGAGAAGAATTACCCAACCCATGATCTAGAATTAGCGGCAGTGGTGTTTGCTTTGAAAATATGGAGGCACTACTTGTATGGGGTGACATGCCAGATTTATACGGATCATAAGAGCCTTAAATATATATTCACCCAGAAGGAGCTTAATATGAGACAGAGAAGATGGTTGGAGTTATTGAAAGACTATGACTGCACAATTTTGTACCACCCTGGGAAAGCCAATAAGGTGGCGGATGCACTGAGTAGGAAGAATCGTGGGACACTAGCTACATTGATTTCTAAAGAGGATAGTGCATGGAACCGCATAGAGATTTCTGGCATGGAAGTGCAAGTTAAAGGTTATCTGGCTCAACTGAGCGTTCAGCCAACGCTTATGGATAGGATTAAAGAAGCCCAAGGAGCTGATGAAGAATTAATGAAAATACATGAGAGCATCGCAAAAGGGAAGGCAAAGGATTTTCGTATGGGAGAAGATGGGATTCTGAGGTACCAATCTAGAATATGTGTGCCGGACAAGGACGACATCAAGAGGGAAATCTTAAAGGAGGCTCATTGTTCGAGATTTTCCGTACATCCTGGAAGTACGAAGATGTATAGGAACTTAAGAGAGTCGTTCTGGTGGAACAACATGAAGGGAGACGTAGCCGAGTTCGTATCAAGGTGTTTAGTGTGTCAACAAGTGAAAAGTGAACATCAGAGACCGGCAGGATTGCTACAGTCATTACCTATTCCAGAGTGGAAGTGGGAACATATAGCTATGGATCTGGTGGTGGGATTACCAAAGACGTTGAAGGGCCATAATGCAATTTGGGTTATCGTGGATAGGCTTACGAAGTCGGCTCACTTTTTAGCAATTAAGGTAAATGATTCGTTAGAGAAATTGGCCAAATTATACATTGATGAAATTGTGAGACTGCATGGGATACCTGTTTCGATAGTATCTGATCGAGATGCGAGGTTTACATCAAAATTCTGGAAGAGTCTACAACAAGCATTGGGTACGGAGTTGGCAATGAGTACCGCTTTTCACCCACAGACGGATGGCCAGTCAGAAAGGACTATTCAGACGCTAGAAGATATGCTGAGAGCTACTTCATTAGATTGGCAAGGGACATGGGATGAACATCTGACGCTAGTAGAATTTGCGTATAACAATAGTTATCATGCTAGTATCGGTATGGCTCCGTACGAAGCATTATATGGGAGAAAGTGTAGATCGCCAACTTGCTGGGATGAAGTCGGTGAGAGGAAACTAACTGGACCGAAACTTGTTCAAGTAACCGCGGATAAAGTGCAACAAATTCGGAAGTGGTTGTTGACAGCACAAAGTCGACAGAAGTCGTATGCCGATCGTCGGAGACGTGATTTGGAATTTCAACTGGGCGATCATGTATTCCTGAAGATATCGCCAACAAAGGGAGTTATGCGGTTCGGTATTCGAGGGAAGTTAAGCCCGAGGTACGTCGGACCATTTGAAATTTTAGAAAGAGTTGGGATGGTAGCTTACAAGTTAGCTTTACCGCCTGTGTTAGCTGGAGTGCACAACGTATTTCATGTGTCGATGCTAAGGAAGTATATCCCTGATCCGAGTCATGTGATCGAGTATAAACAACTAAGGGTTCGTGCTGATTTGAGCTACGACGAGGAACCCATAAAGATTGTAGATCGGAAGGATCAAATCTTGAGGAAAAGGGTGATTCCTTATGTGAAGGTGCAGTGGAGCAATCATACAGAAAGAGAAGCTACGTGGGAGCTCGAGAGCGAGATGCGAGAAGCATACCCCGCGCTATTTTCCTGATTAAGGTACGTTTAGTTTGGTGGACCAAACTCTTTTAAGGAGGAAAGAATGTAATATCCGGCCCTTGGCCATATATATATATTTTTTTATGTTATTTATGAAACTCCTTTAAATGACAATTGGGCTTAAAGAATTAGAGTAAATGCTAAATTATAAGGATGGGCCCAAGTTAGTCAAACCCAATTAAGAATGTGACTCCTTATTATTTTAGGAGTAAAGGATCCTAGTATAAATATACCATTACCCTAACCCTACCAGTTTCTACCACAAAAGAATCAAAAGAACGGGAAGGTTGAGAGAGAGAGCGGCGCTGGAGCTTGCCGAGAGGGAGAGAGACCGGAAAAGAGGAAGAAGAGAAGAGAGAAGATCGACCAAGGTAAAGCTATAATCCCTAAGTTGATTTCTCTACTCAATTCACCTAGTCAAAGATGAATATGGAATGGAAAACCTAAAACCTAACCTTCTTCTTCATCCTAGAAAAATCGCAGCAAGAACCCTAGAGAGTTAAAGTATGAAATTTAGGGTTGGGAATAAGAAAAATAATATGAAGATGGTGACTGTGTGTGTGGGGATGACGTGCGCAGTGTGTGTGTATGGGTGTGCAGCAGGTGTGTGTGTGTGCGGTTGGGTGTGTGTGTGTGTGTGTGTGCGGTTGGGTGTGTGTGTGTGTGTGTGTGCGTGTGTGATGCGTTGGGAGTGTGTGTGGTGCTGGGTGTGTGTGCGTGTGCGTGTGATGCGTTGTGTGTGTGTATTATGTATGTATGTGTGTGTGTATTAGGATTGAAATCAAGGTATTAGTGATGAACTACAATGAACAATTATGCTGGGAATAGTAATATCGCACTGTGAATAGTAATCTGAATTTTATAACCTGTGAATAGTAATTCAACACTGTGAATAGTAATCTGGGGTACATAATCTGTGAATAGTAAATGTACGCTGTGAATAGTAATCGACGCAGTGAATAGTAATCTGGAATTTAGTAGGCTGTGAATAGTGTTTTGGGTTGAAATAATGGAACCTAAAGTGTTTCAATGAAGAATAGAAACCATGTAACCTTAAGGGTATTTTAGTAATCCGAAAGGGGTATTTTGGGAACACAAATAATGGGTAGAACGAACCCTAACAAAGAGTTTAGGATGATGAACTCGAAAGGTTAAGAAAGTAAAATAAAGTATATTGGGGACGGAGAATTAAAGTAATCTATGTCCCTAATAAAACCGTATTTGCGTGTTTGTAGATTTTGCACGTGAAATTGCTAAGTGAAGACTGGAAGGCTAAGGTAAGGGATTACGTTCCTTAAAGTTTTTGAATATCATCCTTTTGAGATAGGATCCCTTTTATTCTTTCAAGTGTAGCTACTTATGGCCGTAGCATTTGAACTCTTATGACTCGAACGTCTTTTGAACTATCTTACCCATGATATGTGTTGCTCATAGGGTATCAAAGAGAATTGAATTTGCTTTAAGTATTCTTGTACCTAGAATGCTTTGTGGAACATTGCTATATCTAAAAGAAACGGGTATAGTTAGCTTAGTCTGATAGAAAAGGGCTTAGCTAGAATTAGTCTGACTGAAAAGGGCTAATTTAGATAGTCTAATTTGAGAGAAAAGAATTAGACGCAACGCTACTTGATGAAGTGGCTTAATGATCATGATCGAACTTAAGAGGGAGCACCGTGAGAAGGTGTAAGGTCCCTCGACACCCTGAAAAGGTGTAACACCCTGAAAAGGTGATGAATGTAACTATGGAATTGACGGAACTGTAGTAGAGCCATAACTTCTTGAACTCGATAACTGTGCTTTCGTATATGTGTACAGTTAAGATTATTGATTTTAGCCATTCATCGAAGATATTATGTTGGCTCCGTTCTTTCGGTCATCTCTCCTTAGTACCCGGAGAGATCCCGTATGAACTTACTGAGCATTGTTCGCTCACCCTTTCTTATATTATTTTTCCCAGGTAAAGATTAAGGACCAAGAGGGATTGCAAGGAAGGGCAGTCGATGGTCAAGTGAAGGGTTTTTAGATACTTTTATGTTTTTATGTTGAGCTAGTGGGATGTACTAGCCGTTAGAATCTAAACGTTAGTTACGCTTCCGCACTATTTTGAATTATGGTTAGATTATACTAGCCGTTGTTTTGAACGTTGGACTTGAATTATGTTTGTCGTTTGAGATTTCCCATGGTTTATGGATTTTATTTATTATATGAAAGTTGGGTCGTTACACCTCG
Source organism: Campanula takesimana (assembly GCA_026119855.1). Classification (NCBI taxonomy): domain Eukaryota; kingdom Viridiplantae; phylum Streptophyta; class Magnoliopsida; order Asterales; family Campanulaceae; genus Campanula; species Campanula takesimana. Next base: position 21,448 of record JAOWBW010000139.1, read on the forward strand.
AACCTATTTTGATATTCGTTCACAGAACCTGTTTGCTGCAATTTATTGAATTCCTCTTGCGGATCCGCCGTTCGTGCCTCTTCAAATCTGATCAAAATATCCTCCTCAAACTGAGTCCATTTCAATGGTCCATTTGCCTCCTGATAATTCTGATACCACTCATCCGCTACATCGTCTAAATGAATGGAAGCTAGAGATACTTTTTTGAATTCATCCATAGGCTTAAATTGAAAATACTTACAACATTTACGGATCCAACACCTAGGGCTTGGATTCACTCCATCAAATCGAGGAAAATCGATTTTGATTTGTTGATTTGTACTCGCTCCAGTATTCCGAATCGCAACTCGTGAGCCGCTTGTTGCTGGACTATCTTCATCTCCGATATCAAACGTCACTTCATTTTGACAGCAAGCTCTTCCACACTCCCAAGTACTACTTATTCTTTTTTATTTATGAAATAAAGCAACTAAAAACAATAATTTGGGACATACCAAAAGGGAAAGTAAGAACAATAAATTGGGACGGAGGGATTACTATATAAGTTAACTATTACTATTAATAATATTAGTTAGCAATAATAGTTATTATATAAGTTAACTATTACTATTAATAGTATTAGTTAACAATAATAGTTACTATATAAGTTAACTATTACCAATAATAGTATTAGTTAACTATTATAGTTACTATATACTCCCTCCGTCCCACTAGAAGTGAGACTTCTTTCCTTTTTGGGCCGTCCCACTTAAAGTGAGACTACCCAAAATGGAAATGTTTTAATATACTTATATTCATCATTCCCCACTATTTAACCTCACTCATTCTCTCTCTTCATTTTCCACCACTCATTTTATTCAACCAACACCACTATTTACCCCACTCATTCTCTCTCTTCATTTTCTACCACATATATATCACTTTATCTTAAATATCGTGCCCACTCCTCTAGTCTCACTCTCAATGGGACGGAGGGAGTATATAAGTTAACTAATACTTTGTATAACATTAGTTAACCATAATAGTTACTATATAAGTTAACTTTTATTATTAATATTATTAGTTGATAACAATATATAGTTGTATATATATATATATTAACTATTACTATTAATAATATTAATTAATCAAATCTTACGTCTCATGAAGTCATGTCAGCATTGGCCCTACAACTAAGAGGTTATTCATTTTTCTCATTTTTAGCTAATAGTATTAGCTAATCATATTAGTAAGAGATAATTCCATAAAAAACCTTGTACAAGTTTTTTCGTTGCAATTTAAACATCCAACATAAATAAATTGCATAAAAATAACCAAATTTCAATTGAACTCAAATCGTTAGTACATAGATTCTTATTGCAATTTAAACCTTTTTCAGTTAACTAGTTAAATATAGTTTCAAAAAATGCACTTTCACCCCTTATAATTTATCCGATTTCTAGTAGTTCTCTAAAAGTGAATATTTAAAGATTTTTTAATCTTTGACCAAACAAAAAAACAATTCACATGAATTCTTAAATAAAATGTGTTAATCTTAACATCAAATATGCTAACATGGATTACATATTTTAATGTATTTTTTTTTTTTACCAAACTACAACTTTTACAATATAACGTAGGGGAGGGGGTTTGAACCCTTGACCTCCCGGAGAGAAGGCAAGGGCGTATGCCATTTAGTCAAAGGCTCATTGGCACATATTTTAACGTATTTTCCAAATCATTCTTTCACATATTTTCTAAACCATTTAACACAAAATTAACATATTTCCTAAATCATTTTTTTTGTTAAATTTTTGTTAAATGATTAGATATTTTGTAAATCATTTTCATATAAAAATCAGTCAAGTGAGTTACATATTTGTGTTAAATTATTTAAAAAATATGTGGATAAGAAAATAAATAATATAAACAATAAAAATAATGTTATAGAGAATTTCGTAATAATTTTTTGCATATTTCTTAAATTATTTTGTTAAGAACAATAATTTTATTTGTTTGTACTTTTTTACAACCACTTTTAGAATGATTATAAGTAAGTATAACAAATACTCTATATCTCAAAATGACAGTCTCACTTTTTTAGTGATTAATCTGACTAAGCTTGTACGAAAATTGTACAAAAGATATTTTCATTATGAATGTTATTATAGAAAATATTTTTAAAGGTGTATCAATAATACATTTTAAAACTTTATTAAAATAGTTAACCACTAAAACTTAAACTTATACTTTTAGGACAAAGGGAGTGTTTTTAAACAATAGTTTATAAAAAAATGATTCATTTTATAAAATATTTATTACAATATTAGCGTAAAGTCAAGATAAATTCATGAGAAATAAGTAAATTGTTATAAATTTTGTAATTAAAATCCATCAAATACATGTCATTATTTTAAAATTTATGTGAACAGTAAAATTATTAAGTAGTCACAAACAATAATTATTTTTATAAAATATGTTAGCTTAACTAAAATTTGTAATCCATGTTAACACACAGTATGATATTAAAATAAAGACACACATTTTACTTAATATTCATGTGGATTACATTTTTTTGGTTGGTCAAAGACTAAGAAAATCATTAAAAATGATATTTAGAGAAATATTAAAAATTGAATAAGTCATAGGGGGTGAAAGTGCATATTTTAAAACTATATTTAACTAGTTAAATTGAAGAAGGTTTAAATTGCAACAAAAATTTATGTACGAGGTTTTTTACGCAATTTATTTATGTTTGAGGTGTAAATTGCAAAAACAAAACTTTTACAAGGTTTTATATGCAATTATCTCTATTAGTAACTATATAGAGGATACTATTATCTTTAATTTATTATTTTAAAATACTATAAAAGACTAATTCTACTTATAGGCATCTTCTATAGATGCAATACTCATATATATAATCTAGAATAGAGAATTGAAAGGTCAAAAGTTAATACTAAATTTGTGAGCAATCATTTATTCATTATTAATTAATATATATTATTAAATTTTGAAGGAATTCCAATAGTCATATTGATAATCCATAACACCAAATTAACAAAATCAAACTATCATGACTTAAGCAATTACCACCCCAGTTACAATTATAGGTTATAAAATTTCAAAGGTTGAGAACATGTTAATGATCATGAAATTTACATTGAATGTATAACAAAATCTTCGATTAATGAACCATTAGACTTTACGTTCATCTAAAAATAAATCAAATATGGTATATTAAGTTGAATCTCTACACATAAATGAATGGTCTCATTGATTTTTTTATAAACGACTTAAACGTTATCAAAAGACTTTTGATTGTTTACTCTCCTCATACTTCAACGTTATTGGCTTGTAAGTCATCCCCATTTCTTATAATGAAATTCAAATAGATAACTTCTCAAAGACATGGGTAAAAAGGGAGAAGCTTCTCCTACTATAAAATTTCAAGTTGTCATTTGTTAGGTGTATCTCATTTTCTTTTTTAACTCGATATCTAAGGAAAATTAATTTACTAATCGTTGTCATTCCATTCCCTTATGTGCTCCCAATCCATTACCGTGCGGAGCACGGAAATGGATTACTAGTATGATTAAGAATATTTAGTTATATAGTCAACTTAGAATAGTTACCTTAATTAGAATTATTTTCAATTAAGAATTATATTTACTATTACAATAAGGAAATTTGTTAGAATCCTATTAGAATTATAACTCATATGTTTTGCGTATAAATATGAGTCTCTGACTTTGTAAACTTTGAGACAACAATACAAAATACTCCCTCCGTCTCACCCCACTTGACACCCAAGAGGTGGACACAATTACTAAGGAAAAAGAATAAAATAAAGAAAATGCATAGTAGAAAATGAAGAGAGAGAATGAGTGAGGTAAATAGTAGTGTTAGTTGAATAAATTGAGTGGTGGGAAATGAAGAGAGAAGCAGAGCTGCAACTAGTCATTGTAAGAAACTACCAAACGTTATTTTAAGCAAAGTACACGCTGAAGTGTTTCTTGAATGGTTATACTCTTGAAAGAAATTATTCTCTCCGTCCCAAAATTATATTTCTATTTTTTTTTTTCCTTTTAAAATACACTTTGAGTAATAAATTAATTTCAAATTGAACCGCAAAATGAGACTGCGGTTCAAACCGAGTGAAACCGAACTATGGTGGTTAAGCTGTAACTATAAGGAATATTATATATTCCAATTATATTTGTAAATATCTTTTAGATATTAAACCTAGATATTGTGTATATCATTAGGAGATTTGTATCTTGTACAATAAGCTAGACTAAAACTCTAGAACATTCTTTGTAACCCTATATATATGTACATCTAGTATCATAATAAACTTGAGTCATTCATATTACTTCTTCTCTACCATGTATGTTTGACTTCGTCTTTCTCTCCTAAATCCTAATATGGTATCAGAGCAATAAAGATCCATATGGGACTTCTCCACCAAAACCCTAGCAGGCGAAACCCTTGCCGCCCCACCCAACTAGCTTCCGCCACCCACCTATAAAACCCTAGCGGCAAACCCTAGCCGCCCTACCCTATCTCCACCGCTCACCAACCAACACCACCACCCTCAAAACCCCACCTTAATCTCCTACACATTACCCTCGGCAACAACCCTTTGTCGAAACCAACCCAAAAACACCAACAGACACTCAAGCCGTCACCCACCATTAAAACCCCACCCTCCTCCATCTTCAAATATCATCCTCGGCAAAACCTTCAGCCGAAATCCTCAATTCTCAAAACCCAGCCTCTCTAATGTCTAAACCAACACACTAAACAGCCCAAAATACTCAGAAAATGCAGCAGATTAAACCAGAAAATTCACCTGTCTAGAAACCTGTAACTCCAGATCGACACCGATAGGATCGAACCGCTGTCTCTTAGCAAAACCCCAGACGAAAAAATCACCCCGATCGGACCACAAACAAAGCAGGAATCACACTTTCAAAACTGCTGCGCTGAAACAACATGACATACGGGAATCTGCCATTTTTCACTTTTAACGACAAAACCCCTCCTTGTCGAAACCCTAGAGGCAAACCCTCCTAGCCTCACCTAAAGATAACCTCACCTCTACGCCCCACCATGACAACCCACCACCACACACCACCATCGGCTAACCACCCTACTAGCCGAAATCTTTCTATCCCTAAGTTATTCTCACCGGCTCACCCTAATATTTCTAATAGTCAAAACCCCTTCTCCCCTCCCTCGTCAAACTCCTCCAAACATCCTGGTTACTATTCATCTTAATACCCAACCTTATACTTTTCCACCAATCCATGGCCATCCCACTATATTTTCTATTTTTAACCTTTCTTACAAAGTCAATACCCAACTTAAATAACCCCATACCACCGGCCGAACCACCTTCCCACCCGGCCGAACCCCCCTCACACCCGACCAAACCCATTGCCTACTATAATTTTTCCTTCAAACACCAAAAACCCACATTCCCCAGGCTATGCATTTTATTATTATTTTTCTTTTCTTTCCCAATTTTCCTTTTGTCCGGCTACACAAAACTCACCCCGTCTCACGACATATAAGCCCGAACCCGTCATTAAGACGTAAAAAAAAAAAAAACACCCTCACTCCGTCCTTCCGACGTAAAAGCCCAATCCCTTGCAAGGTAAACACCTAAAACTGAAACCTCGTCATTGTGACATAATTTTCTTCTCACACGTGAGGGGTGCAACCCCTACAAAGGTGACGACCAAGGTGACACCACGTGCTTCAAACATTTGCCAAAGTCATCACGACAACATCACCCGCATCCGGGAACCCATCCACCTCAACTGCTTCATCACACCCGGGTTCACCTCATGACTTTCCAAGATTGGACTTATCCAAGGATCGTCCATCTTGCGGGAGCGTATAAGGAATATTATATATTCCAATTATATTTGTAACTATCTTTTAGATATTAAACCTAGATATTGTGTATATCATTAGGAGATTTGTATCTTGTACAATAAGCTAGACTAGAACTCTAGAACATTCTTTGTAACCCTATATATATGTACATCTAGTAACATAATAAACTTGAGTCATTCATATTACTTCTTTTCTACCATGTATGTTTGACTTCGTCTTTCTCTCCTAAATCCTAATAGTAACAAACAACCGGGGTTCACTTGGCTTACCACAGGCGCATCAAAAAGTCCATAGATGTTATTGGTGCTTAATGATAGTATAGTGGAGGCTTATATATCACAATCAAAGCACATATCTTTCCGATGTGGGATTGGAGATTTCACATAAGCTTAACCATGTTTAGAATTATTTATGATTTAGCTCGGTTTTTAGAATTTTTCCAAATCAATATTTGACTGTTCGGCCTTTAAATTATTTCAAATCGAGCTAAACCGAACTACCTACACCCTAAATTAAAATAAGTAAGTGATTCTCTTCTATGACTATCTCACTACGTACTTTATTGTTATTTAAAGTACACGATTCTCTTTGAAATGAGAGAAGACGAAATGTAAGAAAAGGAAAACGTACATACTGTAAATTAACCTGTGTGATTAGTCCATTTTAATTTTTGTTATGTTGGCATGTGTAAATTATTCTCTTCCCAAATGAATACTAATTCGCCCTCTGTTAAAAAATAAATCATACTCTTTTCAAATCATAGTGTTATTCTTTCATATTACTCATATGTGTTGATTAGTCTCCTATATTAGGACTGCTAGTATGAGCTAGCTAGGCAGATGTGGAGATCTCCACAAATCCTCTACAACTGGTATCAAGAGCCCTGGTTCGAGAGATCCAAAGGGGACCAAATTTGATTCAAATAGAGGCTGCAGAATATCAAGATTTAAGTGCAGAGATCCGGAAGATTCTGATGCTAGGTGCATGCGTTAGCAGATTCATATGGTTCAAATTGCACGAATCCATGGTAAGGAGGTTGCAGAAATTCAGTCACAATCATAGCATAAATCCAAGGTGAGATTTGCAGAGATCTGAGGAAGGATTTAGAGATGCAAAGATTTAGATGAAACAGAGGTGTTCTAGAGATTCTAGGGAAGTCAAGTTGGGTGGGAGAAAGATCGCTAGGGGAGAAATTTGCTTAGTGCAAATTTAGGCGATACAAAAAAATATGAAAGAAAAGGAGGGGAGGCATCAGGCACTTGCGGAAGCATACGACAATGCAAAGGTGATTGGTATAAGCCGGTTTGACCACGTGAGAAGAGGAGGATTTCTTGCAAACGACGGATGTGAGCGACAGGTGGTAGCTCTATGAGGAAGGAGAAGATGCTGTACTCTACCGACAACATCAATATTCACTATGGGTGGGAGTAAGAAGCTTGTAGACCGGCCTGTTGGTGTAAAAGGGAGAGATATCAAAGAACGGCATGTCAGTGGGAAGAGTGACTAAAAGTTGCAACGCGGTGTAAGTCAAGTGACCCTAACACACACACACACACACAGAGAGAGAGAGAGAGAGAGAGAGAGAGAGAGAGAGAGAAGAGAGAGAGAGAGAGAGAGAGAGAAAGTGTAACGACCCAAAACTAGGTCACATTTATTATGGAACCCAATCTTAAGTCTTTTACTCATTCCCTTACAAAATAACTAAATCGTCTCAAATACATCAATAACATTTATTTTCCATAAACTTATTTCAAACCAACTGTCTAGGGTTACAACCAACCGTCATACTTACAAGTAATTAAAAATAGTCTTACATCATTATTTAAATACTACATAGCTTCAACTTAAATAATAAATGTTCCCAAGTAATTCTCCATCTAATGCTTACCTGTAAGAAAAAGAGAATAAGAGAAGGGTGAGCGAACAATACCCAGTAAGTTCATATACGGACCCCTTCGAATGCTAAGAAGAGGTGACCAACAAAAGAATATATTTTTCAAAACAGTTTTAACAATTCGAATACAATCAATGGAAAGAGATTTCAATTTTTTTTTCGAAGGTAGAAACGAACAATAAAACAATAAGATTTTATCTTTCGATAATGAACATTCAAATATTCATGATCACATAAGCGGTCTAATGACCTTAACAAACCAAAATCTCATAAGGAGCACAATACAAAACAGTGATTCCGGAACACCCCACTACTAATCATCAGTAGTGAAAATGCCTAAAAAGGCCAATACAATTTTACCCCGTTAATACGAGTTGTTTAACTTAAGTGATCATGCGGGTCAAAAGGTCAATTCATGTTGAAGAAAAATATTCGGTTACTCAAAACGAACGAATATCATTTCATGTATAATTGAACTTTAACATGAAATCAAACAAAGGTGCGATGTCAAAATATGGATTTTTATCAAAGAACGTAATACGACGGAGTCAAAGCAATAATCAACTCAAGGTTGATTTTAAGGTTTTCAAAGACGGACATTTCCAATAAATTTAACGGAAACCTAACAATTGAAACGGAACATCAAATACCTAATTAGAGGTATAATCCCTTACCTCAAACGAACGTCTTTTCTAAAATCTCAAAATACAATAAAACCTTCAAGGACACATTCCAAAAAATTTCCTTTCTTCTTGCTCTATCAGCCGAGATTCTTCTCCCTCAAATTCTATTTTTTCTATGTAAGAATCCTCCACCAACCCTTCTATTTATAGACATACCAAAAATTGTAACGTTGAAAATAATTAATACAATAATTTATTTTCGTATTAAAACTCTATTATTATTACTCATAATTACTAATTTAAACCTATATCATTATTACCTTGGTTAATACGTATTAAATACAAATTTTAAAACTAATTTATTACTAGACAATTATCACTCATTACTATGTAATGAATACATTATTATATTATATTATTTTGTTTATTGTAATTGTTTATTTTTTCTTGGGATATTACATACTTACCCCCTTAAAAGAAGTTTAGTCCTCTAAACTTATTGTACGTACCACCTTTCAACTATTATCCCAGTTAACTTTAAATTACCATTGTCATTGCTCTGACCCAAATTCAATAACACATTACAACACCTCTTGTTATTTAATTTAGAGAGAAACCTTCAATGATTCATCTCACAATATAATTTCTCACTCTTATTAGCCACCGAAGAGCTACTAGGTGTCCACCTAAAGTATTTTTCTCTCCATCACTAGACAATTACTCAAACGATTTGACACCAAATAATCCGTGTTTTCTATCCCATTTATACTCTTTCCAAAAGTATAACTCACACAATATTTATTTTTCCTATTAAAATTCACAATTAATATCCAATTGATTTTTTAAAAATTCCAACCCCCAATTCAATACTCTCTTAATGTAACACCATAAATAATATTTTTATTGACATTTAATTACTCATATAAATATCCATTAATATGATAATTATAATTAAATTAAATAATTTTATCTAATTCATTTTTTTAGGAATATTACATACTTACCCCTTACAAATGAATTTGGTCCTCCAAATTATTACATATTATACCTCAAAATATTCATCATATTTACGCTGCAACAAAGGTAACGGCATTCATATTTGATACTAATCATACTAATACCTAAATCATAAACCAGTATTAATTTTATACAAAAAAATATTTTCTTCCTATTGGAATTCATCTTCAAAAGTTTCAGATCAATAGCTAATTTCTTAATTAGGATATGAACTCACCCACACACACAAAAATACCTTTCTGTGCACACACTGACACATGAACTAGTACACACATTTCATTCACACTCCCTCTGCACATTAAAATTGAAATATTTGGCCTATTTTGAATTTACGTCATTTTTTTCATTGTTTTCATTTTTTTATTAGGACTATATTATATATATTACCAATCTATCTTGAATATAACAACAATAACAATACATCTAAATTAAGAATTAACTTTTCCTCCTCTCTTTCTACTACAAATGGAATTTATTTTCTCTCGCAATTTCTAACTTCTTACACTTTATTTCCTTGACATTTTCTTTCAAGACGTGTAGTTTATAAATTATTCCCATAATATTTACCTAAAATCTCATTATTCCCCAGGATTTATATTTTTTAATTCATAATTTATGACAATTATGATTATCTTATAATTAGAGATTTAAAGGTATCCAATAAATACATTTTTATTGCATATGAATGACATACTTTAAACAAAAATTCATCATAACTGTTTATTAATATTTTATTAAATAGGTAATAGTATTATTTAGGGATATTACATTACATCCTCTTAAAGAGAGTTTGGTCCTCCAAACTTAAAGCAATTTATGAAGTCAATAATTAAGATTAATTTTTCCATATATATTTTTTTAAGCTCTCCTCCTCAATTTTGAACCACACAGTCCATAATTCATAATTTCTTAAAAATTAAACCAGTACAAAATGTCATAATCAAGTCTTTAAAGCCCAACTAAATTAATCAATAATAATTGTTTTTAATCAAAATTTTCTTAGTGATTACACTCTTCTCCACTTCAAATAATTTGGTCCACCAAATTTTTATTGACACCCAAGTTTAAGAAAATTTATCACCATAACTTTTGGTGTACACTATAATAACCCCCTTTTTTTCGAATAAACCATCAAATATTAATTATTTGAAGATAATGTATAAAAGAGGCACTAATTCTAACCTCATAATATCATTCCGAAACCAATTCTTTTAAAACCTTTAATCCATCATAAAATCAAAACACTTAATAAGACCAAACCTATTAAACAAAAGTTAAACCTAATTTTCGTAAATTTCTAAACTCAAATTTGAAACAATTTTTAAAAGACTTGTTATAATGAACTAAATATCCTAAATTTATAGTCTAAATGATAGGTCAAACCATATCAACTCTTCAAATTCTATGCAACCTCAAAACCCCCAAATATTGCTGTTATACTGCCCGGATAAAAAAAAAATCTTTACCATCCGACCCAAATTAACATAGTAACATGAATGTTTAACTAAAAGAGTTATTTACCACAACTAATTGTTTTTTATAGACCCAAAATATAATTAAAATCTTGAAATAAAAATTGGTAAATCTTTAAGTTATTATATTCTTAAGTCTGTTACTCATTCCCTTACAAAATAACTAAATCGTCTCAAATACATCAATAACATTTATTTTCCATAAACTTATTTCAAACCAACTGTCTAGAGTTACAACCAACCGTCATACTTACAAGTAATTAAAAATAGTCTTACATCATTATTTAAATACTACATAGCTTCAACTTAAATAATAAATGTTCCCAAGTAATTCTCCATCTAATGCTTACCTGTAAGAAAAAGAGAATAAGAGAAGGGTATGCGAATAATGCCCAGTAAGTTCATATACGGACCCCTTCGAATACTAAGAAGAGGTGACCAACAAAAGAATATATTTTTCAAAACAGTTTTAACAATTCGAATACAATCAATGGAAAGAGATTTCAATTTTTTTTTTTCGAAGGTAGAAACGAACAATCAAACAATAAGATTTTATCTTTCGATAATGAACATTCAAAGATTCATGATCACATAAGCGGTCTAATGACCTTAACAAACCAAAAGCTCACAAGGAGCACAATACAAAACAGTGATTCCGGAACACCCCACTACTAATCATCAGTAGTGAAAATGCCTAAAAAGGCCAATACAATTTTACCCCGTTAATACGAGTTGTTTAACTTAAGTGATCATGCGGGTCAAAAGGTCAATTCATGTTGAAGAAAAATATTCGGTTACTCAAAACGAACGAATATCATTTCATGTATAATTGAACTTTAACATGAAATCAAACAAAGGTGCGATGTCAAAATATGGATTTTTATCAAAGAACGTAATACGACGGAGTCAAAGCAATAATCAACTCAAGGTTGATTTTAGGGTTTTCAAAGACGGACGTTTCCAATAAATTTAACGGAAGCCTAACAATTGAAACGGAACATCAAATACCTAATTAGAGGTATAATCCCTTACCTCAAACGAACGTCTTTTCTAAAATCTCAAAATACAATAAAACCTTCAAGGACACATTCCAAAAAATTTCCTTTCCTCTTGCTCTATCAGCCGAGATTCTTCTCCCTCAAATTCTATTTTTTCTATGTAAGAATCCTCCACCAACCCTTCTATTTATAGATATACCAAAAATTGTAACGTTAAAAATAATTAATACAATAATTTATTTTCGTATTAAAACTCTATTATTATTACTCATAATTACTAATTTAAACCTATATCATTATTACCTTGGTTAATACGTATTAAATACAAATTTTAAAACTAATTTATTACTATACAATTATCACTCATTACTATGTAATGAATACATTATTATATTATATTATTTTGTTTATTGTAATTGTTTATTTTTTCTTGGGATATTACAGAAAGATCAGACCAAGAGAAAACAATGCAAGAAACAAGGTGTGACCTAGTTTCATAGGAGGGTATTGCAAGGAAGGTGGGTTTGGAGGGAGAAGGAAAATTTAGACTTGTGGAGGCAAGAAAAATCTAACATGGAGAGGTTGAAGTGTCACTTGGTTTCAACTTGCCTTACTACTTGAACGTGGAGGTTCATAATGGGGGAGAGCGTGGAGGCTCATCATGATGGAGGGGGAGCGTGGAGGCTCATCATCATTATCATAAAGGAGGATCGTAGTGTTCAGTGTTAAAATATTCGAAGGAGGTCATCTTCAGGTGGGAGTTTGACGGGATCTATTACTATGTATTTTTGGTTATGGTTTTAATCTACATGTGGGAGATTGTTGGGAGTGGAGTTCTAAAACCGTGAGGAGACGGAGGGAGAAAAGGAGTCTAAATCATAGGGGAGTTGGAGATGATCAAGTTGACGTAAAAAAAGGAGAAGGAAACCGAAATCTGCCAGCGCAAGGGGTGCTCGGCCGAGCAGGGGTAATACCTCTGCCGAGCAAGTCTGAACAGAATGGTGTGAAGATTTTTTGAGCTGGTGCTCGGCCGAGCACCACATAGACTCGGTCGAGCATGTCAGAAAACAGTCCAGATTTTCTTAGTTTCCTATTTTGACGAGATCTCTTCCATGTATAATTTTTAGTGAGTGCATGTGCAAATTGTAACAATCTCATATTATTATTATTATTATTATTATTATTATTATTATTATTATTATTATTATTATTATTATTATTATTATTATTATTATTATTATTATTATTATTATTATTATTATTATTATTATTATTATTATTATTATTATTATTATAGTGATATTCCGACTTGGTGCCTCCGGACGTAGTTGATGTGTTGAACGAACCAGGTTAACAAATCATAGTGTTATTCTTACATATTATTCATGTATTGATTATTGTCCTATGTTAAGACTGTTAGTGTACTAGGCGGATGTGGAGATCCCCCCAAATCCCCTACACCCTAATGAAATTCTGAAAATTGTTATTAATCCACCATTATTTATACTCTCATAAATATTTTTTAGTTTTTCATTAGAATAATAAAATTTTCTTCAAAATCTTGGTCAAAGTGTGATGAAGTTGATAGTTTTTCGCATTGACTTTAAAGTTTTAAATGAGAAGGAAGGAGTACTTGACATGACAAGTCAATATTTTTTTAAAAAATTCTCCTATAGTAAAAACGTCAAATAAAAGAACAAAACAAAATGATAAGAAAAAAAAAGTTTGGAATTAATTTCTTCTGCATAGATGGAGGAAAAGGAGAAAACATTATGTAATTATTTTCTTCTCCACTATTATGGGGCGAAAGACCAAAAAAATATGCAATTGTTTCAATTAATACAATGTACTATTTAGTAATCTTTTAATGCAATATACTATTGTGTATAAAAAACATAATGAAAATGTGACATTTGTTAAAAAATTAACCCATGTTAAATGAACTAACATTTATTAAGAAGACTAACTCCTCCTCTCTTCATGTTCCCTATCACTAGTCTACCATAAGGATAACCAAATACGGTTCCGGTTACGGTTTCAGTTACGAACCGCCGGTTTCGGTTTCGGAAAAGCTTGAACTGTAACCGAACCATTCTCTTCCGGTTACGGTTGCGGTTCAGAATCGCCGGTTCACGGTTTGGAAACGCCGATGCACATTTTTTTTTAAATTAATTTTTTTAACAGAAAAAAACAACTAGAATAATATTTTATTGCCGTATTTTTTCAGAAAAAGGTATAGAAAAAATGTTTAAAAAATTAAAGAGGTCCGTCCCTCTTTTCTTTTATATACTCAACAAATTTATATTATTTTTATTCACTGATTTTGGCTAAAAATTCAGTCAAAACTCAACTTTTCTTATCAACTTTCCGTTAGTAACGGTTAATTCTGATGAAACCGTTAGAAATCTAACGATTTTGATGATTTTTGACGGTTTTGCTAACGGTTCCGGTTCCAGTTCGGTCTAGGCAGTTCATGGCGCTTTGGAACCGTCGGTTCACGGTTTTCAAAGGGGATGAACCGGAACCGGCCCTTGTTGTCGTGCCCCAACCTGTGGTCCTACTTGGCCCCACATCTGGGTCACGCACGGAAGACGTCCTAAAACACTTTTAGAAAAAAAAAATCGAAATGTTCTTTCATAAAAGATCCATATAACAAACTCTTCAAGTTTAAAAACTTGATTTTACTACACACAAACAACTTTCACAACTTTAAATACTTAGTCCCAAGGCTTACACACCTTTAATTACAATTTACAAATCACCAACACTTTATCAAATATAGGTGATACAAAGATGAAGTCTCGGGTACTCTACCCCAAAGGTTATACATTTACATAATGTATCCTATACAAACACTTGACCCAAAAACTCTTACCAAAACCACCACGACGTCCTCCCTTGTGTGAGTGACCTATCCCCTTGGCTCGCCTTTATCTAAGGAAAACAAATTTGAAATGAACGGGGTGAAAATAAATATCAGTAAGCTACTAACATGCAACTACATGATATGCTATAAATGATAATCACAAAAGGATAATATCAATAAGCATTCACATAGCACATAACATGAAAGGCAAAGCCAACTCATCATACCACACATAAGACGGAAATAAACACTCATAAGTGGATACTGAGCCAAGGTTTTCGAATCAAACATAACCATCTGAGAGGTATCAACTGAGCAGCACCAAAGGGCTGAAGCCGGTTCCGGAACCAAACAATAGCAACAACAACAACGGGGGGAAAATGACACCAAGTCATAACCCAAAGTGCCAAACCTTTGGCCCAAGGAAGGGGGTTAAAAATGGGAAACCAATGGTAGAAGCCTTACAATGAACTTGGCTCGTGTGCCATTATAATCTCTACCACTGCCCGAGATCACAACAAGAAGTACCAGCTGGACTTTACACGAGAGCATAGTAATAAATACTTGCTTTAAACAACAACCGTGGCATGATTCCAAAATAGGGAACCACACAAGCTCATCATAAAGATGCAAACACATTACTCATAAAGAGTTCATTCTCAATGACATTAACCGGGGCATGATTCCAAAGTAGGGAACTCCAAAAAACTCATCATAAAGATGCACCAATCCAAAACACACCATAAGATGTTCATTAATACCCAATTAACACTTATTCACATTCCATAACACATTTGCTCACAAAAGAACAAATTTCAAACACTAGAGTGTTCCACAATGACCATATAAGTCAACTAGAGTAGTACCCCAAACCTAGACCAAGAATACATCCTAGTCTTAACCAAACAAAAGGGGAATTTCTGGAATAAGGGGCGAGCGGGCGCTCACTATATACCGGGCGGGCGCTCGGAAAGGACCAAGCGGGCGCTCTAGGTCGACAAAAACTTTGGTCATGAAACACTAAGTCAGAGGGCGCTCCAAAGGCTACCGGGCGGGCGCTCGATGCCCACCAGGCGGGCGCTCGGTACCCGATTTGGGCCAAAACTGAACCTGGTTCTTAACATACTCCTTCCGTCCCAAAAGTATTAACACCCTTATACCTGAAGCATACACTCTACTCATATAAGTGCAAAGAACACCCAGGAACACACTTGAACTAAACCAAAACACTTCTTGCTAAAAATCTCATACTACTCCCTTTGTCCCAAAATTACAAGTATCACAAAAATCATTCAAATCACAAAATTAACAAGTACAAGTATCAAGTATAACCTATATGAACATATTAGCATAAAAAGGGGAATTAGTAACTTACCTATTTCGGGGAAAGTATAAATGAAATATATTTTGATCGGGTAGAAATGGCCTACTCAACGCCCTGAACATTTTAGTATAATTAGATTTTAAAACGGAGTAATAATTAATAAGAAATAAAATCAAACACAATGAAAACCTTACCTTCTTCCATGGATACTGAGAAATTGGGAAAGTTAGATTTTTTTGTATGTATGTAGTATACGCAGAGAGAGAGAGAGAGATAGGTAGGATAAGTATGAGTTTGATTTTATAAGTTTCACCTAGGCCCCTCCTAGTTCCATTATAAACAACTAAACCCCTAAACTCTAACTTTCACCAAGGCCCCTAAGGTTTCAACTTTACCCATTTACCCCTAAATGATATAATCTAATAAATTAAAACTAACACAAACAATCAAGCAAAAAATGCTAAACAAGTAATAACATGCAACACCAAATACACACACAAGCTCAATTTATTTTTAAAATAGTGTTGGGTTTTTGGGGTCGTTACACTTGTTACAAACGATTCCGGTTCACATGGTTCCGGTTTTCGTCAAGGTTCAAGGCGGTTTCGGTTCTAGTCCGATTTGACGATTCCGGTCCGATTCCAGTTCGGTTTGGCCATCCCAATCCACCACCATCACACCGCCGTTAAGCACCACCACGAATTTGTGGCACGCACGACCACCAACCCACCATTGCCACTACCATCAACACGACCACCACAATTCCACCCTAATTACGAGTCCATAATCATCAACACCACTACCAACATATAAATCAAAATAAAATCGGGATTCGAACCCAAATCAAACACCGAAACCAAAGCCCAACCAACCAAATTTGAGGGGAAAAAAAGAGAGTCGGCCATGAAGGTTGTCAGACAATTGCAATGACGTTTACCTAGGCTTGTTTGAAACTCAAAATCGATTTTCACATCAATATCAAGAAATCCGGATTCATTATACTCAGATTCATTTTGCTTGAACCCCGAATTCTATTTTCAAACCAAAATCGCCAAATTTGATTTTTGTTTTTTTAATCAAGAAATCCTCAGATTCGTTTTTTAATCAAGAAATCCCCAGATTCGTTTTTTAATTAAGAAATCCCCAGATTCGTTTATTGTTTTTTTGTGGGGTGATTAATTTCCCATTTGGAGCAAGGGATTGTTTAGGATATGATCAGAGATGGCTTGCTAGTATCCAAAGTTCGATGTTGGCCGTGAGTGGTGCTGATCAGTATTATAGAGGAGAGGAGCCGATACGGGTTGTGGCAAAGATGTGTGATGGAAAGGGGGAATTGAGCTCGGGATGGGGTGATGGTTGACGATGCTGGTGGTGACTTCGGCCGTCGATAGAGAGCGAAACTGGGGATGATTTTTTTTTTTTTTTTTTGGGCACACTCTTACTTTCTGTCATTCAATCTAACCCTAGGGAGAAGGGGTTTTGTTAAATCATTAACTGGTGTTATATTTTTAATGAATTCGTTTATAAAATTTAACGTTGCATTATTTGAAAAATCTCTCAAAAGTACATTGCATTATGTGATCGCTAAATAGTACATTATGGTTTTTTGAAATAGAGAGTATAGTACGTTGCATATTTCCATTATTTTCCCACTATTTTGTCTTTTTTTTTTTTTTTCAAATTTTGATGTGTTCGTAGCTTTTCTTTTTCTTCCTTACACATGAACGAAAATAGAGGTGAGGGATTACATCAAAGGACTATTGTCAATTGATACTCTCTTCGTTCCAAAACTTTTTCCAAGCTCAGCATTCTTGTTAATTAAGCCTATATATTCCGAACTCCAAAAGTTTTGTAAATTATAAACGAAAATGATATATACACACAAACAGAAAATGTTTAACAAAATTATTGATAATTTGGTTAGTATATTGTGTTACACAATACATTGTACATCATGATAAACGACACAACACCTAAATTACTTATATTATCTACAAAGTTTTTTGTTTTTGCTTTGTTTTGACAGAAAAAAAAAATCAGCATGGCCATAATTAATTAACTTATCTGTATAAACGGAAACTTAAAAGGACAGTATTAATTATTTGTGTTGGTTAAACGAAGACAACATTGTGGAATATAATACTCTCTCTGTCAGAAAGATAGACTTTTTATGGTCAACAAAAATAAATTTTGACCAAACATCGGTGTCAATCTAATCATCACAATAAAATTATAAAATGAGTTTATCCCTATAAATTAGCCCCCTTTTTGCATGAAAAACACACTCTTTTTTCTGAGAAAACTCCTTTAAATCATAAGTTTAAAGTATTTTTTCTGATACTTGCAAAAAATGAGTTTCTGGGAAAAATTAGTAGAAGAGGCTGTTTTAAGTTTGGAGTCTAAAAAACTGTTATATAGTGGTTTAATACCAATCCATTTTCCGATTAATGGTCAAATATATAAAGATGATGAGATTGAGGTGTATGATGGTGTGAGTAGCCGGGAAAGAGGTTCCATTGAAGTCAGTCTTCTTGATTCCACACTTCAGGCATGGATCCGAGGCGACAATTATAGCGTTTTTCCTGGTAAGATCTATGTTTACTCTTGATGTTCCGGAAATAAGTTCTTTTTTCTTCTTATTAGTATTATCAATCACTCCCTCCGTCCCTATAATTAAGATTTTTAGTTTGACTTTGTAGGTTTATTAAGAAACTTTTGTAAAATTGGTATATACTCACTCAGCTCGGTCCCATTTCAAGAGTCAAAAACTTCTCAAATGTGCGTCTCAAACTTCTCATATGTGTTACAATTATGTATAAACACTGTTACATATAAGTAACACGTTCGTTACATTTTAGTTGTAATAAGTATTACTTTTGGCAAGCGAAGAAAACATAAAAAAAACACCGTTACTTTTCTGTATATATGTATTACTTTTATGTATACAAACTGTTACATATAAGCAACACGTTTGTTACATTTAGTTATAATAACTAGTATTACTTTTGACAAACCGAAAAAAAACCCCAAAAAATAATATAAAAACTAAAAAAAAAAAAAGATTATTTTTTTTGTTTTGTTTGCCTGTGGGTCATGGATCCGGGTCATGGGTCAAAAATGACCCGTCTCTACTATGAGACGGGTTATGGTATTCTCATAGAAGTTTTTGTCAAATACTAATGGGTTTTCTTTAATCATGTGTACATATATATCTATCAATATTTCAGATGATGTGAATTGTTTCAAAGAGAACGGTAGGGATCATTCGCAAGTCACAAAGCTAGTTTTATTCTCTACAAATGATTACTTGTCCTTAGGTTCACACCCATCTGTTACCAAAGCTGCCGCAACGGTATTTTCAGATTTTTTTATTCTGGTTATTATTTTGAATATGCTTACATTTATTCTCTACAAATATTAGTAAGTATTTTTGTGTTAAATCAGGCTGTACTGGAACATGGAATGGGCCCAAGAGCTGGTACTTTAATGTGTGGTTATACAAGTTACCATCAACAACTAGAAATAAAAATGGGAGACTTGAAGCATAAAGAGGTAGATAAATCTTTTTCTTAAACTTTAATGTTGAATTTGCATCAACTTATATACTCTTACATCCTGTAATTTTTTTTATATTTAAAATAATTCATCTTTTAAAACTAATATTTACTACGTTCGAGCAAAATTATAAATTTATAACAATAGTCCATCTGTCCTAAAAAGTCCGTCCCATTTGACTTTTAATGGTCAACTCAAATGAGCTTTGACCAAATATTAATGTCAATTAATTCATTCCAATAAAAATTCAAAAAATATTATTGAAAATCACTTAATGATTTATCAATTATATTTTTTTAGAGTTTTGAGAATTACAATAACATTTGGTCAAAATTCAATTTGTGTTGACCACAAAAAGTCAAAATGAAACGAATTTTCCAGCACAGATGTCTACTTTCCTATTCAGTTTGTCTCCCAAAAAACCCATAGTATATCATTTTGTAAGGACATTATGTCCCACAAGAAAACAATGGTGTATTTCTTTTTTGATTCGCACTATGGATTAGTACCACATTGTTTTTATTTTGAAGTTTTACATTTACAGTTATTGTACTTAACAATCATTTTCCCAACATATTTCTAAGAATATCACCTAATTTTTCTTACTCCTCATTTTTCTCAATACTATTTACTCTTAAAGTGGGATGGAGGGAGTAGTAAAAATTGTAACTCAAATTCAAAAATGTAAAATGAGACCCTTTTTTTTTTTTTTTTTTTTTTTTTAAAGAATGATCTTGCTAATCAAGTTTCGCGACATTTTACAGGATTGCCTTTTATGTCCTACCGGCTTTACATCCAATACGACCTTCTTGTCTGCATTAGCATATCTGGGCTCTAATTTCTCAGCTGCTACAAATAAAACACCAAACTCTTTGGAGGACGAAAGAGTTGCCATATTTTCCGATGCCTATAACCATGCATCAATTATTGATGGTCTTCGCCTCGGTAGTGGAGCTGGAAATGTACGAGTTTTTGTCTACAATCATTGTGACATGAACCACCTAGATGAACTATTGTAAGTTACTCCATAAAATCATTAACTTTTTTATATATATATATATATAACCCTTTTTATTTCAGGATTAATTTCACTTAACCTTCATTTGTTTTACATCTTCTATCATTTGTTTTGTCAGGTCAAGCTGTCCATTGAAGAAGAAAGTTGTTATCACTGACAGGTATAATTGTAGCTGGAATTTCATTCCAAGGATAAGTTGAACTTACATTTTAGCCCTTCAATTTTTTTTTTTTACTAAACGTATATTCTCACTAGGATTTATTTCGTGACGTTTTTACATCAGTTTGTTTAGCATGGATGGAGACTATGTGCCAGTGATGGAGCTAGTAAGGCTTCGCAAGAAGCATGGATTCTTGTTGGTTCTTGATGAGGTAATTAAATATCAACTCAAATAAAAGTTTAGGTAGTTATAAGTTCATTATTTATCTTGGAGTTTAATTCATAATTTATTCCGTATGATTAAATTAAGATGTACATATGCTGTTATTTATTTTAATTTTAATTTTTGTTTCAGGCTCATGCCACACTCGTTTTCGGGAAAGATGGAGGGGGTGTTGCTGATGAATTTGGTGTTGAAGACCAAGTTGATATCTCTATAGGCACTCTAAGTAAAGCTGCTGGCTGCGTAGGTGGTTTCATTGCTTGCAGGTAAGTTTTCTCAGCATATAATTTTTTTTGGCTATATTGGAATATATTTTTTTTAAAATAATGAGTATATATAAGATCAAAAGTGCTCATGGTTTTCATTTTTTTTTCTAAATAATCAGCAAAAGGTGGAAGCAACTTATACAATCAAGGGGTCGCGCTTTTATGTTTTCCGCTGCATTACCAATACCAGTTGTTGCTGCTGCACTTGGTAATTTTCCTGTCTAGATAGGAAATATTCAACAACACTATTTATTTATATATGTGTACATCATATTTATATTTTTAACTAAATTACGTTGTACTTCAGTTTGTAATATTCTAAATATTTTGCGTTCTTATATACTACCTCCGTCCCAGCACAAAGTTCTTACTTTCTTTTTTGGTTTGTCCTAGCACAATGTTCTTAGTTGCTTTATTACCTAAAATGGACCATGGGACCCACTTGTCATTCTCACAACAAAAACTCCCTACCCACTTTATCTCTCCTACTTTCTCTTACTTACTTTTTCATACTCACAACATTTACTTTTTCTTAATCTCCGCGTAAAGTCAAACTCAGAACTTTGTGCTGGGACGGAGGGAGTAATTTTTAATGATTTGGATAATTTGAACAGCTGCCTTTACTGTGTCAAGAACTGAGAAGTGGCGTCGAGTTGTGCTATGGAACCTGGTTAAGGAATTTATATCTCTGTCTGGAATTCACATTACCAGTCCCATTATTAGCATTGTTGTCGGAAGTGAAGAAAATGCATATCGAGCAAGCAGGTATATTAATTTCTCTCTCTCTCTCTCTCTCTCTCTCTCTCTCATTTTCTGGAATAATTACTGCTAAATATTTAATGTACTTTACCTTTTTTTATTAAATAATGCAACGTACTCTTTAGTGTAAGAAATGCTACGTACTTCTGAAGTATGTATCAAATGATGCAGTTTTGGTTGCATTATTTGATATAATCGCGAAAGTACGTTGTTTCGTTTGACATATTCCTTTCCTTGTATTTTACCTATTCGTTGCATTATTTGAAACTATTTTGGAAAGTACGTAGCATGTTTTAGACATTAAGTAGTACTTTGCATTATTTAATACAAATTGCTAAAGTACGTTGCATATATTGTGATAAATCGGCTTCTTTTTCATTATTTCTTCCTTTGGTTCTTCACTTTTGTGTTCTTGTTCTTGCAACGACTTGTTAATTTCATGGTGAAACAGGCACTTACTTCAAAGTGGATTCCATGCAATTCCCGTAACACCTCCCGCAGTGCATCAAAACCTGAGCAGGTCCTTTTTTTCTCATGGCTATCATGCAAATTGCAGTCACAATTTAACTTTAATTTATTTAGCATCCTATATTATAAAAAATTAATGCGAATTTTTATTCAATCACAGGAATTTTTATAATCAGGTATCGAAGTATAGAATAGAAGGGGGTCAAAAGGATAATTTAGTGTAAATTTTACCAAATATATAAGGGGGTTAAAATATATAAATTCATTATTTTTAGCAATAAAAAGACAGTTTCCTAAAACTTGATGGTACTAGTTACGACACTTTCCAAAACTCAAGGTTCAAAATGACCCCATGCCCTAAGCCTAGCTTCGCCAGTGGAGATAGAGAAAGAGAGCGAAATATTTTCATATACTCGTGTTTTGACACTCACTTAAACATGTTTTTCTTTAACGTTACAGATTAAGATTGTCGCTCAACGTATCACACACGACAGATGATCTGAAAAAACTCGTGAAAGCTTTAATTGAATGCCAAGTTATTAAGGCGCCAAATAACTATAGCCAAGTTGAAATGCCTATATCAAGAATTTGATTTCAGGAATCTGCAGCAAGTTCATTACAACGGTTGTTTTTCTTATTTCTTTCCCTTCTTTTTCTTTGTGGAAATAAGTAAAATCAGTAGCCATATGTTGTATGTGTGTGATGAAGGCTATTGGTGAGAACGTTGTATTTTATTTCAGTATATGCATTTTTCTACCTTGTGAAATTGTTATTTTGCTTTCATGTTGAATAAATAACCTGTGCCTTCTATGATTTTTTTTTTCTCGCTATGCTCAATCATAAATTTATTTACTAAATGACTAAATCTACATATTCTTACTGATACTTACCAGAATTATGATTTATAGTAGTATATAAAATGATATTTTCATATGCGTAACTTTCCCATTATTTATTTTGCACTAAAATTGTACAGAAAGATCGAAGAATATATTGAGAAAGAAACTGTCAACCAAATAAAAACACATATGCCAACACTAAAATTGAAGGGGAGGAAACTTGAACACAAAGTAGATAAAAAAAAAAAAAAACAATAACAGATGGAAACGATACAACACCAAAAAGAAAGAGCAGAAGGAACACAATTTATATCAAATAGAAAATCTAATCTTATCTCATGCCAAATGAGCCATGTTTAGTATGAACCATGTTTACTAATTGTATAGATTTTTGTCTGATTGAACCTTATCTCATGGCAAATGAGCTATATATGTTTAGTAATAGTATAGATTTTTGTCTATCTAGAATAGTAATCTACTAACTTTAAAAATAATGTTATTAACCAATACTATGTACTTCCTAAAACATGTGCTGCCTTTGACCTGTTTTTGACTTGTCAAACATATAGGAGAATTTATTTATACCTTACATTTACCAGACGGGGGAAAATCTTCTTGCGGAAATTGTGCCATCACAAGACTCGACTTCCGTTATTTCGGTTTTCTTTAATTTCCGCATTTTCAAGAAAACCTTTTATTATTGCTATTTTCCTAACAATCGCAAGAAGATTTTTACGTTTTCTTGAGAATGGATGACATAAGAACCTCTCATTCATGTGGGGCTGCTCCTGACCAGCCAAACCAGAAGACATACGCAACTAATCAAGCATCTGCACCTGCTCATGTTACGGCTCACCCGGCGCATAGTGAGAAGCATGAAAAGTTCTCACGTAGGGAATGCAATTTGACCGAACCCGAAGGCGATCCGCCCCGAAAAGTAGGGTTCGGGTTGTAATTTTCATGACCCGAGCGGGTTAGGGTCGTGTTCGGGTTTTGATATTGACCCGCTGTGATCCGATCCGACCCGAACACTCATGTGCAAAGTCAAGATATTATGTTAGTTAACCATATCATATGTTGTTCATTTTTTTTATAGTTGTTTTTTAGTGAGGTTTGATGATTTTAAACAAATTTCTATAATTGATTAAAATTCAAGCTTATACATAGATTGGGCCCAAGCAAATATGAGCTAATTTTTTTATAATTTTGTACGCTTCGGGTCGGGTTCGGTTTCCTTGTCTTCGGGCCGGGTCGGGTTCGATTTTGACGAAACCCGCCCCGAACCCGACCCGTTGCCATCCCTATTCTCAGGCATTGATTTCAAGAGATGGCAGCAGAACATGTTGTTCTACCTGATGACGTTTAGCCTTCAGAAGTTCTTAAAAGAGAACTCCATTGAAATCGCTAACGACGATCCCAATCCATAAAGGCAGATTGCTAAGGAGGCTTCGGAACATAGTAATTTATTGTGTAGAAATATATTCTCAACAACATAATGATCCGTTGTACAATGTGTGCAGTTTAGTGGCAACTGCCAAAGAGTTGTGGAACACTTTGGAGAGGAAGTACAAGCTCTAAGAGCCAGGTTATAGAAATTTGTCATCGGTAAGTTCCTTGACTTCAAAGTGGTTGATTCCAAAACAGTGACAACCCAGGTGGATTAATTTCAGCTCATTGTTTATGGCTTGCCTGCTAAAGGAATGATCCTTAATGAACCATTCAAAGTGGCAACTGTCATTGAGAAGTTGCCACCAGCGTGGAAAGACTTCAAGAATTATCTCAAGCACAAGCGTAAGGAGATAACTCTAAAAGACCTTGTGATTCATCTTCAAATTGAAGAGAATAACAAGCAAACTGAGGTATAGGCTGAAGCCAAGGCAATCAGATGCAAGATGGAGGCAAAGGTCCACCTTGCTGAATTGGCGTACAATCGAAGTATTGTTTGTACCCACAAAGAGAAAACAAAAATCAAGCTAACATGGTCAATGACATGGAGCTTGATTAAGCTGTTGTGGTGTTTGAAGCCAACATAGCAAAGTTGGATGACAACCCAAGGGAGTGGTGGTAGACACTGGATCTACCCGCCACATATGTGCTGACAAGGAAAGTGTATCATCTTATACTCCCATCAATGGTAGGAAGATGTATATGGGAAACTATGCTACTTCCGAGGTCATGGGACTTGGAAAAGTTGTACTAAAGATGACCTCATGCAAGGAGTTGATTCTGTTAAATGTGATGCATGTCCCGGACATCAGCAAGAACTTAGTTTCCGACTCTAAAATAAACTGAGGTACGCCGTTAGAGCCGTACGGCTTGGCTGGAGCCGTATGGCTCCTTCCTAACTGTACGGTTCCTGTTCCGTAGTTCCTTGTTTTTTGTTCCTTTTAATTATCCTCTCTGTGTGTGTGACCCAATAGGATTATACTAAGTTGGCAACGAGTCCGAACCATTCATACCTCATAAGTCATAAGCGGACTCTAGCAAGCCATTATGACTACCCAATTAGCATAACTTTGAAATCTTAAAGTTTCCTAAAATAGAACATATCACAATCTCTTTGTTACATGATGTCTATTGAACGTAAGCCATGGCAATGGTCAACTTACTTGTTCAATGCTTTCTCGATCCCGAATGTATTGATAATACAAATGACATTGATCCAATCAATTCATTTGAGCATGGCCATGCATTTCATCAATATCATTCATCGAGTGGCCCAAGCTTGACATCTCTCTTGACGAGAAAAAAATCCTTTCTTGGCTTATTACTCTTTCCTACATGATTTCGATTATGCCAATTATAACCTTTATAGCTAACCGGTTAAAGATAACGTTTGAATATGTCAAACGTAATGTTCATCATGTGGAAGACTGTAATAACCTCATGTCTAAAGATTCAAGTGATATAACTATATGAGATTTAATTATGACATTTGACCATGACATAAATCTCATAAGGGGTCAATCCAATATTTGTTCTCTAACAAATACTCATAAGTCTAATTATATCGTATACACATAATCATCATATGACTATCCATTAAACTTATACTAGTAATTAATCATAATTACTAGCGAAGGAGATTATTATAATAAACATGAAAATGATATAATAATTAAACATTCAATATCTTTATTAAAGCGTAAAGCAAATGATAACATTAATCGTTCAAATAACGTAACTAGGGCATACACACCAACAATCTCCCACTTGCACTAGGCCTAATTAATGTATCGAATACCCATAGACCTAACATGACCATCATGCTTCTATTGCGGAAGACCCTTTGTCAATAGGTCAGCAAAGTTATCTTTAGTTGGTACTCTGCATATATTTATGTCTCCTCTATCAACGATTTCTCGAATAATATGAAAACGCCTAAGTATGTGTTTAGATTTCTGATGTGATCTAGGTTCCTTTGCTTGAGCAATAGAACCATTATTAACCTACAAGGATGATGTAAAGCACCATCCGAGCCAGAGCCTGCGCAACGGGTAGCGCTCGAAGGGCGCATTGGGCGGTTTAGAGCGCACTTTGCCCTTCGCACGTATGCATCAGTCGTTGAGAGCTGAGGAGCCTTAAAATTTTGTCCAGTTCACTCAGCTGGTTGATTTAGCTTGTGGGTCGAACTGTTGTAGAATTGACCCTCCAACACCCAAGCAATAACCCAAGAACAATATAGCACCACAAACAAGCACGAGAAAATAAAGCACAAAAAAGACACACAAATTGTTAACCCAGTTCGTCAATATGTTTGACTACGTCTGAGGGCACTACCAAGACAGGATCTTGCACTATAATATGTTAAATCTGAGTTACAATGAATTATGGGGCGGAACATTGCTTAAATACACAACCTTGGATGAGTCCTAAACCTAGACATATAAGAAAACCCTAAAATCTGCACAAATCCGGATTCCTGGCCCGACGACCACGCGCCCGCCTGCTCTAGATCGAGCGGGCGCTTACCTCCCTTGTAACGACCCCAAAACCACCCTAATTTTCTTAACTTAAAATGAAACTTTTATGTGCATTTTATGTGTTAGAAAATATTTTTATGACTTGCATATATTATTTGAGCATATGTGGTAGTTAAAGTGTTAATAGAAATTTTGTTAAAAAAAATAAATGAGTTAGTTGAAACTCTAGGGTCCAAAGTGTAACTTTAAAGTTCAGGGGCTTATTTGCTCAAAATGAAAATGGAGGGACCTAGGTGTAAAAATGAGATTTTTATAAATCATGTTTATCTTTCCTTCTCTTCCTCTACGTAGAATATCCCACACACACACAGTGACTTTTCCAAGTTTCTCTGTATCCACGAAGAAAAAGTAAGTTCAACCTATTTCGATTTAATTCTTTTTATTTACTTACCCGTTTTAAAAACTAATTATATAAAAATGATCAGGGCGTTGAGTAGGTCATTTCTACCCGATCAAATATTATTTCTGCGATACTTTTTCCGGAAATAGGTAAGTTACTAATTCCCCTTAAATAGTAAAATGGTCATATATTTGCTATATGTGTGATATGTGGTGAAATTATGGTGAAAGGAATTTATTTGTGATACTTGTTTATTTGGGACAAAGGGAGTATAATTATACTGGGTAAGTGACTTGGTTTGTATGCAAGGGTGTATAGGGAGTATGTTTATATCCTGAGAATGTTAGTATAAGTGTTTGAAAGTATACTCCTACTTGTGGGACGGTAAAACATTAACTTGAGTTAAATGTTAAATAAGTATATTATAAAAATTATACTATTATTCGTGGGACGGGGAAATGAAAGAAAGTATCTCTAAATGAGTATATTAGTATATTAGAAAAATTATACTTATACTTTTGGGACGGTGAAACGAAGGGAGTATAATTTATTCAAGTTTTGGCCTGTCGAGTGGGGTGGGCGGCCGCTCAAATAGGGTGTGCGGCCGCACTCTTATCTGAAAGATTTTGTTCTTGGAATAGGGCTAGTTGGGCGGCCGCACAGGGTAGGTGAGGCGGCCGCACAGTCCAATCTGGAAGGTTAAATTGTTCAAATTTAATTGATTAAAGGTTCAATTTTGGTCTAGGTCTTAGGTGATATCCTAGAGTACCTAGAGGGTTGTTGTGGAACACTATTGTGTTTGAAATGGTTCCTTTGTGAACATGAGTGTTGTGGAATTCGACTGAATGTTAAGTGGATATTGTTGAACATCTTTTGATATGGTTTAGATTGGTTCATCTTTATGATGCTTTCGTGGGGTTTCTTACTTTGAAATCCCTTGTGTGAGAGATGGGTTTAACGTACTTGGTTGTTGAGGATCGTGTTCAAGTGTGTGCAAGATTGTGTTGTGACTTAATGTCAATGTTGTGAACTCTTTTATGAGTAATGTGTTTGCATCTTTGTGATGACTTTGTGTGGTTCCCTACTTTGGAATCATGCCCCGGTTGTTGTTTAAGCAAGTATTCATTACTGTGCTCTTGTGTAAAGTTCAGCTGGTACTTTTTGTTGTGGTGTCGGGACAGTGGTAGGGATTACATCAGTGTAAGGCTTCTATCATTGGTTTCCCATTGTTTATGATATCGGGCAGTGGTAGGGATTACAATGGCACACGAGCCAAGTTCATTGTAAGGCTTCTATCATTGATTTCCCATTTTTAACCCCCTTCCTTAGGCCAAAGGTTGGGCACTTTGGGTTATGACTTGGTGTCATTTTCCCCCTCTTGTTGTTGTTGTTATTGTTTGGTTCATGAACCCGTTTCAACCCTTTGGTGCTGCTCAGTTGATACCTCTCTGATGGTTATGTTTGTTTCGAGTACGGGATCCTGGCTTCAGCTATTTATGCTACTCAACTGGTTTTCTCAGATGGTTATGTTTGTTTCGAGAACCTTGGCTCACAGTATCCACGTATGAGTGTTTATTTCTGCCTTATGTGCTGCATGATGAGTTGGTCGTTATTTCCAACTGGTATGGGACGGTTGGCGATAGGGAGCCTCTCATGTTATGTGCTATATGCTATATACTATTTGATTATTTGTTGATATTGTTTCTTTATGATTACCATATCAGCATTTAACGTAGTTGCATTTTAGTAGCTTACTGAGATTCATTCTCACCCCTTATTTGTTTACTGTTTTAGATAAAGGCAAGTCCAGGGAATAGGACACTTGCACGGGAGGACGTCGTGGTGGTAAGAGTTTGGGATATGAGTCTTGTAAAGGCTACATTATGTAATGTATAACCTTTTGGGGTAGAGTATCCGTGACTTCATCATCTTTTAAAACTTATATTTTGGAAATGTTGGTGTTTGTGTATTAGTAAACAAAGTTTGTAAGCCTTCGGGCTAAGTACTTCCGTTTGTGAAAGTTGTTTGAAAAGTTTGGTTGGAAGTTAGTGGAAGTCTTTGAACTTCAAGTGTGGATTTTGTTAAACTTTTATGAAAGTATATTTCGAGAAAAAGTTCCTAAAATGTTTTATGACGTCTTCCAATCGTGTCCCGAGCGTGGGGCCAAGTTGGACCACGGGTCTGGGGCGCGACATCCCTCGCCAAGACCAAACCGTCTGATTAACACCGAGCGCCCGCCTGGGTAAGACCAGGCGCCCGCTCGCTCCCCCGTGCCGATTTTCTTCTTTTTGTCTCCTTTTAAGATCTCTACTCCAACAATCTCCCACCTAGATATCAACCCGTGTATCAGCCCCGTGTCCGTCTTCAACTCATCTTTGGTGCCATAGTGCTCACCTCGATCAAGGTAGTGCCGTCCTCCTCTCCTATTCTCCAAGCCCCGTTGAAGCTATACCCAGCTTCAACTTCACCTTGCTTGAGAAACCTGGAGCCTTTGCCGATCTACACTCTCTGTTAGATCTGCGCAGCGGAATATCCGGTCCTGGAGTATTTGGTTCATTTTCAGTGACCCCTTTACCTTGGTCATCATGAACCGTGCCGCTCCCACCCGAGTCTGGAATATCCATGCGAATCTCTCTCGCATCACAGTATCCCTTAAACTCCCTGAGCTCATACTCCCCACCATTAACAGACCTCAAGCATTTATCCTTGACTCCAATCCGATTCTCCACCAAGGCCTTCCACTTCTTAAATATCCTGAAAGCTTCATCTTTCCCATTTAAGAAGTAATCCCGGACCTTCCTTGTCGAATCATCAATGAAGGTCATGTAATATGACACACCACCCCGAGAAGTTACCGGGGTCAGTCCCCACAAATCCGTGTGAACCAACTTACCCTTCTCACCCATGCGACCCAATCGACAGTGCCACAAATCCGTATCACCCTTGGCTGACGCAACTGCAATACTATCCTTGGTGTTGTTCATCAAATACAGTCTTCCTTCCTTATTACCCCAAGCGATCTCACTATCCTCCTTGGTAATAACCCAGTTCCTGCAGCTAAAAGTTACCTTGTAACCTTATTCATCCAACTGCCCAACTGATAGAAGGTTCTTTTTCAAACCCGGAATGTGTCTGACCCCGTGTAGATGTAAGACCTTCCCGTCCGATGCTCCTATTCTGACATCCCCCTTCCCCTTGATTTCCAAAGGCTCCCCATCCGCCAGATAGACCTTACCGAAATCACCGGAAGTTTAATTTTCCATCTCCTTTGCATGCCCACAAGAGTGGAATGATGCCCCCGAATCCAGCACCCATGATTCTAGTGCACTACTAACACTCATAATCAGTACATCATCACCTTCGACTGTCACATTCACCGATTTATCCCCTCGCATGGGACAATCCTTCTTGTAGTTTCCTAACTCCTTACAATGATAGCATTGAAATGATCCTTTCGCGACCCTTGGTTTGTCTCTGATCTCCACGGCCTTGCCCATACCACCCACTACATTTTCCCTTGATTCAGTTCTCCCTTTATTGCTAGTACCCGGCCTTCGCCTGCTAGTAGTAGCTAAGGCCGATCCCGAGGTAGGCGATCTCCCCAACTTCTTCATACAATTTTCCTTGCCCAACAGAAAGTCTTTAACATCATCATACTTCAATTTGTTCTTACCCGCTGAAGCATTGATCGCTGTCACCGTTCCGCTCCAACTTCCTGGTAAAGACGCTAGCAACAAAAACGCATGAACCTCATCATCAAACGTAATATCCAACGCAGTCAATGAGTCTATAACATCCATAAACTCATCGATGTGTTTAGCTAAGGATCCTTCCTCTTGCATCTTAAGATTACCCATCTTGCGTATCAAATCAACCTTGTTTGCAGCAGATGGAGTTTCAAATCTCTCAGTAAGATAATCCAATAGCTCCTTTGTGGTTTTTGCCTTCTTGGTAGTCTTCGCAATCCACTTTGACAAAGTAGATCTGACCACCCCTAGGGCTTTCCGATCCATGAGATCCTAATCTTCCTGCTTTTCGCTTTCCGGCTTAACTCCTTTTAGAGATATATAGAGATACTTATTATACAAGAGATCCTCTATTTGCCTCCTCCAAAACCCGTAGTCAGACCCATCGAATATCTCTACCGCTTGTTTATCTTTGCCCATTCTGCTTGAACAAACCCTAATCGCCCTATAAACCGGAACGATAAATCAGAGCTCTAGATACCAGTTGTTGTAAAATTGACCCTCCAATACCCAAGAAATAACCCAAGAACAATATAGCAACACAAACAAGCACAAGAAAATAAAGCACAAGAAAAGACACATAAATTGTTATCCCAGTTCGTCAATATGTTTGACTACGTCTGGGGGCACTACCAAGCCAGGATCTTGCACTATAATATGTTAAATCTGAGTTACAATGAGTTATGGGGCGGAACATTGCTTTAAAACACAACCTTGGATGAGTCCTAAACCTAGACATATAAGAAAACCCTAAAATCTGCAACCCAAAGTCCCACATTGGCAATTGAGCAAACAATTGCAAGGTATATAATAGCACCCACCCACTTCATTAGTATGAGGCCTTTTGGGGATGCCCAAAAACAAATCCATGCGGGCTAGGCCCAAAGCAGACAATATCATACTAATGTGGGAAAGTGGTGGTGGTGGTCGCGGTCCCTACAAGTGGTATCAGAGCCATTGTTCGAATGGGCCCGACCGGTTGGACCGTGTGTGTGCTTTATATGGTGGGGTTCCCCTTGTGTGACATAGCGAATCGAGTCTTGCAATCGAGGGCGATGGTGTTTCGCTGGCGGTTGGTACAAGCTTTCGCCGATATGGGCCAGAGGAAACACTGCGGGCCATAGCGGTGTGGTCCTTGGTTTGAGGGGAGGATTGTTGGGTGGCAACCCAAAGTCCCACATCGGCAATTAAGGAAACAATTTCAAGGTATATAAGAGCACCCACCCACTTCATTAGTATGAGGCCTTTTGGGAGTTGACCCAAAAAAAAATCCGTGCGGGCTGGGCCCAAAGCGGACAATATCATACTAATGTGGGAAAGTGGTGGTGGTGGTCGCGGTCCCTACACGAACTGGGTGGTTCGGTGCAGTTCGGGTGAAGGTGGTGCGACTCGGTTCAGTTCAAGGTTGGAGCGGTTAGATCGCGGGTCAGAATCTGGTGCGCGGATAGGTTTAGTGTATCTGGACCGTGCCTGTTCGAGCGATCGCGGATCTATTCGGTTACAGGTGGAGCACCTGTTCCCAGAGGGTTGGGGCAGTTCTCTGATCTGATCCTTCCATCAGGTGCGATCGGACGGCCTAGATTCACCCTATCAGAATTGTGACTTTTAGCATAAAGGTCACCGAAACTCTTTGAAATCTATAAAAATCTGCCCAGTAGTTGCCGTTTCAATTCTCTCAAACCATTCCCGCTTCCAATACTCAGTTAAAGAGCATATTGAAAGCATTCTCCCTCCTTTTCAAAGTTTAGAAGTTCTAAACACCCATTGTTTGCAGATTTTCTGATTTGAAGTTCTTCAATGAGAAAATAAAAAATCGTTTATGTTGACCATAGAAAGTTAAAATGAGACATTTTTTTTTGTTTTCGAGAGAGTATATACTAAGATAATGTTTGAAATAGAAGTCTCTCGCTCTCTCTCCCTCTCTATCTCTTGCATACACTGGCGAAGCTAAGGCTAAGCCAAGGGGGTCGGTCGACCCCCTAGAATTTTTAAACTTGTCAATCTTAGTACCTTTAAAATTTTAAAAATTGACATTTCACTATTAGAAATGATGAATTTACTCATTTTGACCCCCTTAATTTTGAGAAAAAAATGCACGAAATTATTATTTTGACCCCCTTGTATACTAAATTTGTAGTCTCAACTATAATACTTATTCCACGAACAACCTTGACCCTCTTCCCGAAAAATTCTGGCTTCGCCACTGCTTGCATAGAAGCTCATGTTTCTAAGATTTTGAACCGCTGCACCGAGGAGTTACCTGCACCGCTGCACCGATGTGAAAGTTACAAAACGTTTCTCAATTAGCTCCTGCAAATTTATAACGTGTACTGCAAATGTAAAACGTTTTTCAGTTAGCTCCTGATTTCAGTCGTTTTTACATTATGTAGTACAATAAAAACGTTGTGTAGAAAACGTTTTACATAACGTGTGTAACTTTCATTTGGTGCAGCGGGCACCATTTTTCGGTGCAGCGGTTCCGGGTCCATGTTTCTATATTAAAAACTTTTTGTTGGAACTAGTAAGAGATTCTCTAGGGATTGCTCAAAGACAAAACGCACAGTTGTCTTAATCGATCAATTATATTTAGGGTTCGATCAATATCGTGATTCATTAATGCAAATTTTGGACTGAAATCAAGAAATAGAATACACAATTTGATTTAAACTGGAATGAAGAGATAAGTTGAATAGACGTCTCTCCATAATAAGAGCGCATTGTAGCCATCATATTTTGTTTTCATATTGTTGGTGTTCAGTCAAATTTTTTTCATGTCTTCTTTCACAATATATACTCCCCTGTCCTAAAAAGATAGTCCACTTTGGATTTTTTGACGGTCAACACACGTGAACTTTGACCAAAGATTATTATCAATCTAATCATCCTAATAAAATTTTAAAATTTGTCATTGACAAATCACTTGATGATTAATCAATAACAAGTTTTAGAATTTCACAAGCATGGTTAGATTGACATTTATATTTAGTCAAAGTTAACTTGTATTGACTATCAAAAGTCAAAAGTGGACCATCTTTCTCGGACGGAGGGAGTATTATTTAAATTTATGAGAAAGAAAATATGAACACACGTGAAGATAGATCATGTGTCAAACATTAATATTAATCGTTTTGACAAGAATAGATTCGATTTTCAAGGATATATGACAAAAGCGGAAATATTGTTAATTATATCACTACAATAATATCGTCATTGTTTAATTAGTAAGAAGCTTTTGAATTATTGTACTCCTTCCGTTTCAAAATAATTGTCGCTTTCCATTATTTAACACATATTAAGAAACGTAATAAATGCAGGTTAAAAAGACTCAATTGCCCTTAGTCTAATCCAATTTTCTAGATGATTAAATGCTTGTACAAGAGATACTTCATAATAATTAATAGATGTATAATTGAAAGAACTGAGAAAAAATGTCTTAATAATAGCAAAGTGACAAATATTTTGGAACAACTTTTCACTTTTAAAGCGACATATATTTTGAAATAGAAGGAGTAGAAACGATTCTCTCTTCAGTATGAGAAGACAAATATATCAGTACCATGAGCTAATATATTCAAATTAAGGCTTATCTGATACAAAATTAACGATAATGTTAATAAAATTATGTAGATTTTAATACTTCAATCATGACAAATAAATATATTGCTCCTTTCATTTTTATTAGCAATGGCTAGTATGGGCCTCAATGATAAAACGCCAGCATTTTGTCTTGAATGTTGATGGTAAAATCTTCTAAATATAAATACTTATCAACACAGATATTAATAATAATCATTTTATCTTTATTTATCATTATCAGTCGTTTGGGAAAATGAAATATTCCCTCTACCATATGATAGGACGAAAGCCGAATCGGTTCAAAATTTATGAGCTCATGTAGCTTCAATTATAACAAATATTTTATCTTGAATGTTGATCCATTTCTTCTTTGCATGGAAGCTCATGTTTATTTTTTTTTATTTATTTTTTTAAGCAAACAACACATAATTGCATTAATAATATTTAAGAAAACGGCGTTCTACAAATGACGGAAGCTCGTCCAAGATGTAAAAATTGCAATTAAGATCTACACATGAATAGCTCAACATATCTCGAATGATGATGGTCAATCCCGAACCAAATCTCTAGTGTATGTCCTTGGGAACTATGACATGTGATGCACAAATGCTTCTCCAAGTAAAACTTGGACACGGCTCAACAATGACCTTTAGTAAACCCCTGAACGGTAAGAATTTGGCTTTGATAACACGAAAAAATAGCGCATTTGAGTCGGCAGTAAATGCACGACCAAACATCGCAAGCATAGCACCAAGGAAAAATATCAAAATCATTCTAATACTCTCACATAGGAGAGAAGGCAAAGGCTCCCAACATAGAGGAGAAGGCAAAGGGGAAATAACATACTCCCTCCGTCTCACTTTGTTTGGCCACATTTCCATTTTTGTTTGTCTCATTTTGTTTGGTCACTTATAAATTCAATGTAAATTTATACCCTATTGTCTCATTATACCCTTATTTAAATGAGCATTTTACAAAATAATTAATTAAATACAAAACTAATGTGTGACTTTCATGTCTTAAAGAAGGATAGAATTAAAAATGTAAAAGATGAACAAGACATTTATTGATGTTCCTTAAACTACGAGATTGTGTCTAGTTGCCAAACATAGTGGGATGGAGGGAATATTATAGAACAAGACGTAAGGCATTATGATTTATTAAACAAACTAACAACAAAAAGCAATAAAAATACCAAATCCAAAAAACTAAATGGCAAGAAATCTCATAATTTAAACATTAATCACTCAGTGATTAATGTTTGAATTACAAGATCTGAGAAAAAAATGAAAAAAATTCTTCTTCGGCAATTTGGATGACAGGCGTGAAAGAAATCGAAAAAAGAAAACCCTAAACTCACTACCTGTTGTGGATTAGAAGAGGAGTCGGAGATGAAGAAGAAAGAAAATCGATTTACAGATGGAGAGAAAAAACGGTTACAGACGAGAGGGAGAGAGACGTTTATTTATCATTAACTTTCAATTAAAATCAATACTCCATCCTGTCCAAAATAACAGTCGCTTTTGAGGTTTTCACCAATATTAAGAAATGCAATTATTATTATGACTTATTGA
Organism: Campanula takesimana; assembly: GCA_026119855.1. Classification (NCBI taxonomy): domain Eukaryota; kingdom Viridiplantae; phylum Streptophyta; class Magnoliopsida; order Asterales; family Campanulaceae; genus Campanula; species Campanula takesimana. Next base: position 58,034 of record JAOWBW010000139.1, read on the forward strand.
AGAAAGTACCAAAAGCGACAGTTATTTTAGACCGAAAAGAGTGTGATTACTAATTACGTGATTGTGAGAAGACAAAATACTTGAATAAATTTATGAGGCTTTGACCAATAAGTCCCTAGGCCAAATAAAAACTACCAATAAGGACATACATTTTGAAAACCTACCAAAAAGTCCTTGAAATTTTTTCTGGACCAGAATGCCCTTCTTCTTCTTCTTCCTCGCTCAGCGAACAAGAACAACCCAGCCCGTCTTTTTCTTCTCCCAGTTCTCCCTCTCTTTCTCTCTCCTGTTTCTCTCTTCCTGTTTCTCTCTCTTTATTTTTTTCTTTTCCACCTAAAATTTTAAAATGACATATCTCAAAATCTATAAACTAAAAAAATAATCCGAAACCATTGTTTTAATCGTTTCAACAATACGAATCAAACAAGTATACTCAACACAAAATTCAAATTTTATAAATAAAAAAAAAATCTTTTTTCACTTGTAAAAATTTGAAAAAAAAATCATTTTTAATTTCTCAATTAATTTCACAGTTTTAAAAAATAAAATTTTCACTTTTCACTTGTAAATCATTTTTCAACTGATTTCTCAGTTGTGTTATTTCACAGTTGTGTCATTTTTTCATTTTTAAAAACTGATAAATTCATCTCTCAATTTTTCATAATCATTATATTAACTGAGGCATGCATTTCACAGTTGTTCACACATGAATTTGAATATAGTGACTGAGACATTCATCTCACAGTTGTGTGATTCCACAGTTGTATGATACACAGATGGTTCATTTTTCAATTTTTTACTTGTAAAATCATTTCTCAATTGATTTCACAGTTGTATAATTACACAATTGTGTTATTTCACAGTTTTGTGATCTTTAAACTGTTGAGAAATTAAATTATCACGATTGATACTCAATTTTTCAGATGTTTAAGTATAAAAACTGAGAAATTCATTTCTCATTTATTCATAATTGAGTATAAAAACTGAGATTTTTATTTCTAACTTGATCATAAATGGAGTATAAAAATGATAAAGTAATCTCACAATTTTTACAATTGATAATCAATTTCTCAGATGTTTAAGTTTAAAATCTGAGAGATTCATTTCCCGATTTCAACAAACGCCAGTAGGTGCCAAAAAGGAAAAAAAGAAAAAAAAAGAAAAAAAGAAAAAAGGAAGCTGGGTATGCGTTCAATTTTACCCAAATCATGCCCATCCCTAGTTTCTCTTGAACGCCGGCGTCTCTCAACCGTTCTTCATCTCCCCGACGTCGTCCAACACCGCTCCACTCACCACCGTCACTCCACCTCAGAACTGAGATCTAAGCAACCTCTTCTTCAACTCCCGCTACTTTGCAAAAGCTGCGGACCATCGCTCTTCAATCACCGAATCGCCAGGTAACAGGTTCCAATTTTGGACCTTTAATTTGATCTACAATCCACTTATACCAACTTGATTTTGCTTTCTTCAACCTGGTTTTCCGTGATCTGGAACCAAGGGCTAGCCTTGGCAACGAGGAGCTCCACTAAGAAACAAAGACCAATTGTGGTGGATAACTTTGAGCTTGGCCATGTTCTTCAATTTTTGGTTTCAATTGGAAAAATCGATAGTGGGTTTGGGACGACGAGGAAGAAGGAACGCGCTAGAGAGAGAAAGGGGCTAGGGTTTGAAATGATTTGGGGGAGGAGTGGGGAAACGACGTTGTATACGTTTGGGAAGGCAGGGGTAGTTTCGCCATTTAAATTATAGTAAGGACTCTATGGGAGTTTTCATTTCAACCAAGGGACCCTAAGGTAGAATATAAAAATGTCTATTTTTATTGGCAAATTCCACCTTCTACGAGGGACTTATTGGTAAAAATCCCTAAATTTATTCAAATTCTCTCCCGAATGATTAAGAAATCATGAACGGACTTGCTCAGTTGTCTCGCTCCATTTGATTTAACTTAATGTTTCTTACACTCTCTTCTTCCAAAAATAAAATAAAAATATAAGTCTTATTTCGAGCTTATTGGTCAACTTGATTGAAATTTAACGGGGAATTGACAAAGTAAGGTAATGTACTTTGGTGTTTGTTACAATTAATGCAACGTACTATCATTTGACAACTTAATGAAACGTACTTTCGACATTTGTAACAAATAGTGCAACATAGCCTAACGACGTTAACTTAGATAACGGCAATGCCGACGTGTTATCTGAGGTATACAGTAATTAACCTAATTAGCATTAAGATCTCACGTGCTAATCACGTGTGTGGATTGTTAGATATTTCGAGCGATTAAATTTCTATTCGTATCATACGAATAACTTGTGAGAGATTGAAAGGGCGATTGTGAAGGGAATTTTGAAGGCGATCGTGAAGGAGATTTCGAAGGCGATCGAGTCTGGTTCGATTGAAGGGTGTTTTGAAGGATTGAAAGGTATGAAATATTCTCCCATTGTGGACAAATAATTGCCAGCTAATCTTTCCGTTAATTTTTTTTAACGTCATCTGTCGGGGTTACCTTTTTTTGTGACCTGACTCAAAAGTACGTTGCATTATGTTGTTAATCGTGATTAGGTTACCTTTTTTGAAACCAAAGGTGTAGTACGTTACCCTACCTTGTAATTATCTCGAAATTTAACTAAATAGTTTGAATTTTCAAATATCATTATGAAAATTTTAAAAAACTTACGGAAATTATTTTATACATCAATATATTTTTTTTAAAAAAAAACATAAAGATAATTATTTTATTATTATATTAGTTTGAAATTCAATCTAATTAAGAAAAAATAGAAGAATATTACCCTTGTACTGGGATGGAGTCATGGAGGACATTATTAATCAATGCGAATAACTATAAGCCTACATTTATACTTCTATTTTTTTGTTGGTATGTTGTCAATTTTGTTTATATCACCATTCTTGAAATTTATTCTTACTGTCCATTTACTTACTCTATCCATTCAGTCTCTTTCTTTATTTTTGGCAAATAGAAAACTATTTCTAATTGGCTTTTTTTATATATATATATATTAATTCATAATACTATAAAAGCTACAAGTGGGCTTATAAGTAGGCTAACACAAATATCCCTAACTAGATTTGGACTTATAACCTTTGTATCATAACCTCTGTATGAAAAGCTAATATCGGATACCGATTGAGTCAGAGTTGGTAATAGAAAACTAAATAATTAAAGACTAAAGAAAGATTGTCCCTTTGTGTTCATTAAACCGCTTTATCATTGTGGGATAGTCTAATACCAGAGAATTTCTTTTCAGTTCCTTTTTGTGAAGATTCCATGGTTGATGAATCATTAGGAGCCAATACAAGGTATATCATTGTTTACAGTTGCTTTTATGTCCTATTATCATAACTACTAGTTTTTTTTTAAAAAAAATTATTATTAATTAAAGTTAGGGTTTTGACATATAACTGTTGTCAACAAAGTGCGATTCTGCACAGCTATTGCTTTATTCTTGCATAAAGTAAATATTTGTTGTCTCTAAGTGCATAGTATTATATTGGTTTGTGTGATCTAATACTTGTTTACATAACTTTTTTGTTTGTACGTATTTGCACTTATGAGTGATCCAATTCCGTAGGATTTTCTTTAGTACTCTGTGGTCCGGTGTAAGTTTAGTAGCATATACAATGTTATTACTCTTACCGTCTCAAAATAAATGCCTATTTTAAAAAAAAAAAAAAAATCTTTTAATCAATAACAAATTGCATATTTTAAAAACATTTATTTTGGGACGGAGATAGTAGTTTATAAAATATATTTGCTTTATTTTACTATTTTTTATTAGAATAAAATGAAACTATTTTTTTTTTTTTTTTTTTTTTTGGAATAGAAAGTATCAATTTTAGTCATGTGTAACACTAACACATGGCGGGGGAACATTTATCCCTTTTTGACAGTATGACTGCATCAAGTATAAAATTCAGCTGTGAAGTTGGTAGTGACGATGCAATTGGGGATGAGGGCGATAGCCAGGGCCGGTCCTAAGGGTAGGCAAAGGAAGCTGCCGCTTAGGGGCCCCCCGAAAATTTGCTTAAAATTAGGGCCCCAAATTTTCCTTTGAAGAGTATAAATAATTCTTCAGCTATCTATAACATTAGCATTCATTGTATTAGTGGATAAGGCGTTGAAGTAAATAGGCCACAGTCTCACCCATGATCAAACCTTGATGTCGTCAACTTTTTTTCATTTCGTTTTTCTTTCTTTCTCCAACATTTATATATTTTTCTTCCTTTTTTTACAAAACTTGTTGTTTGCAATTATCTCAACCATTTTTTTTTTTTTTTTACCATAACCCAATTGATGTCTAGCATATTATTGTTAGTGTAGGGTTTAATGTGTTTGTTTTGTTTGAGCTTAAAAGATAAGGGTCCCATGTAAATAGTTTGCTTTGGGCCCCAAATTTTATAGGACCGGCCCTGGCGATAGTGACAAGTTATGTTCTATCTGATGACTCAAAAACTGAGTTAGATTATAGTGATGGTGATCTGGAAATAAGTGAGAATGATAACCTGCTTATTGTTCATGTTGATGGGAGAAATGAAGATGATACGATGAACACAGGAAAATGGAGAGCGAATTTATGCGAGATAGTGATTCTTGCCCTAGTGATGAATCTGATGATGATGAAGATGGGAGTGATGTTGAGGCTGTAACGACCCAAATTTTCATAAAGTAAACAAATCCATAAAAACATGGAAATACTAACAGTTGTCTTACAAAATCCAACTTAAATAGCCCAACGGCTATTCTCAACCTTCAATTCAACCATAAATGCGGAAGCGAAATTAAATACTAAGTCTTCAAGCCAGTACAACCACTAGCTAAACAAAATAAACCATAAAGTCTTAATATAACTGACACGGACAGCTTCATCTAGCGATCCGTCTACTTCTTTAAGTCGTTACCTGAAAAAGATTATTAGAGAAAGGGTGAGCGAACAATGCTCAGTAAGTTCATACGGACTTCTCCGATAGCTAAGGAGAAGTGACCGAAAGAACGGACTCAATTGATAATTTCAAAGATCGGACATTATTTAAAATACTAACTGCATGTAACGAATGCAGTTAACTATTCGAAGATTTGTGGTCCTAATTTCATTCCGTCAATTCCAAGTTCCAAACACCTTTTCAGGGTGTTAAGTGAATAAGAGACCTTACACCTTTTCAGGGTGCTCCCTTATTTAGAGTTATCATGATAATCTAGAGTTTCACAAGGTCTAAGTTACACTTAGTTAACTAGACTTATTTTCATTAGTCCGTTTCCTATGACCGTTTCCACATTAGTCCTTTTCAGGGACTAGTTAGTCCTTTTCAGGGACTATACAGCTACACCTGTTGCAATTAGATATAGCATACTTTCCACAATAGTGTTTCCTAAATGAGAGCACAAGCAAATTCAAATGTTCTAAGATTCCCTACGACCAAAACACGTCATAGGTAAGATATACAAAAGACGTTCATCAACGTAGAGTTCAAGAGCTATAGACCATATAGCATTCATGAAAGAATTATAGAGTTCCAATGAATAAAGAATTCAAGATACTTAGGAACGTAATCCCTTACCTTGCTAGCGTTGACTTCTAGCGGGTTCTTTGCGTACAATCTACAATCACGCAAAGATACTACTTTTAGGACAAGAACAATATTTATCCCTGTCCCCAAATTCCTTTTCTAACTTTAACCTTTTGAGTTTATTTCTTAAACTCCTTCCTAAGGTTCTTACTTTAGTTTAGGGTTTATCTTACCCTTCATAACTTTCCCAACATATCTTTAGATTTACGTAAAAGTTTACTTCCAATCCATGTGTCTTATGTAACGACCCCAAAAATCCGTTTTATTTATTTATAATTATTTTATATTTTTGAGAATTTAAAATTTAAAATTATGTGTGCATTTTATTTGTTGCATCATATTAAATGAATTTTCACATTCTATTTGATTATATGTGTTAATATGATTGTTAGTTATAACCTTGTTTTGGAATAAATGGGTGTAGTTAAAACTAGAGGGTGTCTTATGGAAGTATAAGCATGGGGGGTTTAGTTGTAAGAAGTTGAAAGTTGAAGTACCTTAGGGGCATGACTATATATATTAAAATCCCTCTTACCTTTCTTCCCTCTCTGCGCATGAACCTCACCCAAACACATAGTAACTTTCCCAAAATCCTCCATTGAAGAAGAAGAAGAAAAGCTAGGTAAAATAATGTTTTGTTAATTTTTCCTATTTTAATTTACTACTCCATTTTCAAATCTAATTATATATAAATGTTCAGGGTATTGAGTAGGCCACATCTACCGAACAATATAATTTTCTTGACTCATTTCCGAAAAATAGGTAAGTTACTAATCCCCCTTTTAAATGTTAAAATGGTCATAAGTATGCTATATATGCTTTATATGTTATAAAATAATGTTTTGGGTATATTTTTATATACTTGTAATTTTGAAACGGAGGGAGTAGTAAAACTGGTTATAGACTTGTTATTTGTGGGAAGTGGGTATATGGGTATAGTAGTTTTGGTTTTGGGGAAGTAGGAGAGGATGCAACATCATATATGCTTTATATATTATACTCCTACTCGTGGGACGGTAAAATAATATCTTTAGTTAAATGTTAAATAAATGAATTATAAAATTATACTATTACTTATGGGACGGGGAAAGAAGTGAAAGTATCCTAAAGTGGGTATATTAGTATATTAAAAATTATATCGATACTTGTGAAACGGAGGGAGTAGTAATAATTTGTTGCATGTGGGAAATGTTAATACAAATGGGTGTTGTAGTATTGTGAAAGTATAGTAATGTTGTTGTACCTAATAAAATGGATATAAACATGTTATATATGCCTAGTAGGTTGTGAAATAATGTTTTGGATATGTTTATTTATACTTGTAATTTTGGGACAGAGGGAGTAGTAAAAATTGTACATAGCTTGTTAGTATTAGGAAGGGTATAGAAGTTGGTGTTTGTATGGTGTTTGGGCTGAATTTGTAGCCTTTGTAAGGGTTGAAAATGTTGAGGGTTGATAAGGTTAGTGTTTTGGGTTGGTGAGATGAAGGGAGTATTTTGTTTTCAGCCAAAATGGGATTTCTGGGCTGATTACACGACTCGTGTAGGGGTACACGAGTCGTGTAAGGAGAGATTCTGAAGGGGTGTTTTTCTACACGAGTCGTGTACTGTTACACGACTTGTGTAAAAGTTCTTACACGAGTCGTGTAGTGGTACACGAGTCGTGTAAGGGCCCAAAGTCTGAACTTGTGTATTTTTACGTAAAATCTTCCGGAGGTCATAACTTCTTCATCCGGACTCCGTTTTAGTCGTGTAAACTATCGTGGAAAGCTCTTCTCGAGTACTACACGATGGGTTGGTTATTGAGTGGGTTTTGATTTTTATAGTACGTAAATCCAGTAGGTGATTAGTACCAAGATGAGTATCCATGGTTCATTATGGTAGAGTTGGTCTTTTGTGATCAAGTTTGGATTAATGTGATGGTTTGGATGGTTTGTGTGATGACTTAATGTCAATATGGTGCATACTATTATGAAAACGTGTTTACTTCTCTAAGATGAGCTTGTGTGGTTCCCTACTTTGGAATCATACCCGTTTGTTGTTTAAGCAAGTTTTCTTTGCTTCGGTTGTGTCTAAAGTCCAGCTGGTACTTTTGTGTGTGTTGGGCAGTGATAGGGATTATAATGGTCTCCGAGCCAAGTACATTATAAGGCTCCTATCATTGGTTTCCCATTTTTAACCCCCTTCCTTAGGCCAAAGGTTGGGCACTTTGGGTTATGACTTTGTGTCATTTCCCCCCGTTGTTGTTGTTGTTGTTTGGTTCCGGAAACCCGTTTCAGCTCTTCGATGCTGCTCAGTTGATGCCTCTCAGATGGCTATGGTTTGGTTTGAGAACCTTGGCTCAGTATCCACGTATGAGTGTTTATTTCCGCTTTATGTGTTGCATGATGAGTTGGTCGTTATTTCCAACCGGTATGGGACGGTTGGCGATAGGGAGCCTCTCATATTATGTGCTATGTGTTATACGCTTATTGTTAATATTGTTTCTTTATGATCATCATATTAGCATGTAATGTAGTTGCATTTTAGTAACTTACTGAGATTTATTCTCACCCTTATTTGTTTACCGTTTTAGATAAGAAGGAGTCCAGGGAATAGGTCACCGCACAGGGAGGACATTGGTAAAGAGATATTTGGTAAGACTTTGGGAAGTGATGTGTATAAAGGATACATTATGTAAATGTAATACCTTTAGGGTAGTGTACCCGTGACTCAGTTATTTGTATCATCTCTTTTAGTAGGTGTTCGTGTTTGTAAATTTTATAAGTAAAGTTTGTTATAGCCAAGTGGCTAAGTACTCATTTGAGAAAGTTTGTTTTATGACTTAAAGTCATGTTTTGGTAATGTGTTGGTTGTGTGAACCTTTTTATTTCGAAAAATTTAGAGTTGCTTTACGACGATCCTCGCGTGTCCCGGGCGTGGGGCCAAGTAGGACCACGGGTCGGGGCGCGACATCTTAAGTTGACCTTATTTTATGAAAACACTATTCACCGTGTTGACCTTACTATTCCCAGCATTGACTTACTATTCCCAGTTGACTTTCACACATTAAAACACCTTGAACAACACACACAAAACCCTAATGCACAAACCCTAACTTGACACACACATCACACACACACGGCATACACACACACACACACTGCACACACACACACAAACACACACACGGCACAACCACCCGACACACACACACTGCACACACGCACAAACACACACACACGGACGCGCACACACACACACTCCGACAGCCGCCAGCCGCCGCCAGCCGCCGCCGTCGTGGTGGTGGTGGTTCATGCATGTATGTCAATACCATTCCCATCTTTCCCATTAATTGGTTTTCAACAATTAACAATAAACCCTAGTTTTACCAATTTAGAGTTAGGGTTCTAAGTTCCGTTCCATAATTCCTAGGCGATACCCAACCCAAGAATTAATATTTTAGGGGTGAGAGAATTACCTTCGAAGGTGGTTGAATCTTCTTCTTCCTCCTTCTCTCTTTCTCCTCTCTTCTTCCTCTTCCTCTCTCTCTCGGCTCTCCCTCTCTCCCGCCTCCTCTCTCTCTTTTTCTCTAGGGTTTTTGATTGACTCAAAATAATAGGGAGAGGGTTAAAGAGTTGATTAAATACTTAGATTTCCCCTTTCCTATTCCAAAAAGGTTTTCCAAATTGACTAGATTGGGCCCTTCTTCCTTAGCCCAACTCATTAATTATTTATTGAGCCCGATCGCAATATTTAATGTAAAAGCATAATAATAATAATAATAATGGGCCAAAAAGGCCGGTTATTACACTCTTCCCTCCTTAAAATGATTTGGTCCTTTAAACTAAACGTACCTTAAGCGGCGAATAACTCGGGGTATGCTTCTCGCATCTCACTCTCGAGCTCCCACGTCGCATCCCTTCTGAGTGATTGCTCCATTGAACTTTTACGTAAGGAATCACCCTCTTCCTCAGAGTCTGATCCTTGCGATCCACTATCTTTACCGGTGCTTCGTCATAACTCAGGTCGGCACGCATCCTCAGTTGCTTGTACTCAATTGCATGGCTTGGGTCAGGAATATACTTCCTCAGCATAGATACATGAAACACGTTGTGAACTCCTGTTAAAACAGGCGGTAAAGCTAATTTGTATGCCACGGTCCCAACTCGTTCTAAGATTTCAAATGGTCCCACATATCTCGGACTTAGCTTCCCACGGATTCCGAATCTCATCACTCCCTTGGTTGGCGAAATCTTCAAAAAGACATGGTCGCCTAGTTGGAACTCTAAATCACGTCTACGATGGTCAGCATACGATTTCTGTCGGCTTTGCGCGGTTAATAACCATTTTCTAATTTGTTGAACCTTGTTGGCAGTTACTTGCACAAGTTCCGGTCCGGTTATCTTTCTCTCACCAACCTCGTCCCAACACGTCGGTGATCTACATTTCCTCCCGTACAGCGCTTCGTACGGTGCCATACCGATGCTAGCATGAAAGCTATTATTATAGGCGAATTCTACTAACGGCAAGTGTTCATCCCAAGTTCCTTGCCAATCCAATGACGTAGCTCTCAACATATCCTCCAGCGTTTGAATAGTTCTTTCTGATTGCCCATCGGTCTGCGGATGGAAGGCTGTACTCATTGTCAACTCGGTACCCAACGCTCCTTGCAGACTCTTCCAGAATTTTGATGTAAACCTAGCGTCTCTGTCGTACACAATCGAGACTGGTATTCCATGTAATTTCACAATCTCATCTATGTAGAGTTTTGCCAACTTTTCCAGCAAATCGCTTACCTTTATTGCCAGGAAATGAGCAGATTTGGTGAGTCGGTCAACTATCACCCATATTGCGTTATACCCTTTCAGCGTCCTTGGCAAACCTACTACTAAATCCATCGCGATATGCTCCCACTTCCATTCGGGAATAGGCAGTGTCTGAAGCAATCTTGCCGGTCTCTAGTGTTCACTTTTCACTTGCTGGCATACTAAACATCTTGAAACGAACTCAGCTATTTCTCCCTTCATATTGTTCCACCAGAATAATTCCCTTAGATTCCTATACATCTTCGTGGTCCCAGGGTGTACAGAAAATCTCGAACAATGGGCTTCTTTCAAAATTTCCCTCTTGATATCCTCATTATTAGGTACACATACTCTAGACTGATACCTCAGGATCCCATCTTCTCCTACACGAAATTCCTTCGCCTTCCCATTAGCTATACTTTCCAGTACCTTCCTTAATTCTTCGTCTCCTCCTTGAGCTTCTTTAATCCTATCCATAAGCGTTGGCTGGATGCTCATTTGTGCCAAATACCCCTTAACCTCAACCTCTAGGTTAGTAATCTCCAAACGATCCCAAACATTCTTCTTCTTAGAAATCAATGTGGCTAGCGTCCCACGATTCTTCCTACACAACGCGTCTGCCACCTTATTGGCCTTGCCGGGGTGATATAAGATCGTACAATCATAGTCCTTCAGCAATTCTAACCATCTCCTCTGTCTCATATTGAGTTCTTTCTGCGTAAAGATATACTTAAGGCTCTTATGGTCCGTGAAAATCTGACATGTAACCCCATACAAGTAATGTCTCCAAATCTTCAGGGCAAATACCACAGCTGCTAATTCTAAGTCATGTGTAGGGTAATTCTTCTCATGGTTTTTCAATTGCCTGGATGCATAAGCTATCACCTTGTCATTTTGCATTAATACACAACCTAATCCTTTAAGTGAAGCATCACTATAAACCACGAATCCTTCGGTGCCTGATGGTAGTGCAAGAACTGGTGCAGATACCAAACGTCGTTTTAATTCTTCGAAACTTGTTTCACATTCATCAGACCAAACGAACTTGGCTCCTTTCTGCGTCAACTTGGTTAGTGGTAAGGACAACTTAGAGAATCCTTCCACGAATCTCCTATAATAACCTGCCAGTCCCAAGAAACTCCTTATTTCACTTACTGACGTTGGTCTCTCCCAATTTACAATAGCCTCTATTTTTGTTGGATCCACAGCGATCCCATCTTTCGACACTACATGCCCTAGAAATGCCACTTCCTCCAACCAAAATTCACACTTCTTAAATTTGGCATACAACTTTTGTTCCCGTAGGATTTGTAATACTAATCTCAAATGTTCCTCATGTTCCTCCTTAGTCTTTGAGTATACCAAAATGTCATCGATGAATACAATCACACATGTATCTAAGAACTCTTAAAATATTCTATTCATTAGTTCCATAAACGCTGCCAGTGCGTTAGTCAACCCAAACGGCATCACCACAAATTCGTAATGACCATATCTAGTTCTAAAAGCCGTCTTTGCTATATCTTCCTTCTTTACCCTTAGCTGGTGATAACCAGATCTCAAATCTATCTTGGAGAAGTAACATGCTCCACGAAGCTGATCGAACAAGTCGTCAATCCTCGGCAATGGATACTGGTTCCTTACCGTCACACGATTCAATTCCCTATAGTCGATGCACAACCTCATCGTCCCATCCTTCTTCTTTACGAATAAGACCGGTGCGCCCCATGGCGAAACACTTGGTCGAATCAATCCTTTGTCCAGCAATTCTTGTAGTTTCTCATTCAATTCCTTTAGTTCTAGGGGAGCCATTCTATACGGTGCCCTCGATATTGGTGTAGTTTCTGGTACCAAATCGATGGAAAACTCAACTTTTCTTTCAGGTGGTACCCCAGGTAAATCTTCTGGAAACACGTCCTTGAAGTCTTTGATCACTGAGAGTGATTCTATAGTGACCTCTCTGGCATCAGTGGTACTCACATACGCCAGAAATCCTCCACATCCCTTTCTTAACATCCTACGCGCCTTCATGACTGAAATGATGTTTGATGGAGCCTTAGGTCTCGTACCTTTAAAGCAACACTCTTCTCCAGAAGGTAGCTTGAACTTAACCTCTTTTCTAAAGCAATCTATATGAGCATGATAGGCTGCTAACCAATCCATCCCTAAGATCACATCAAACTCATCCATCTTCAAACTAATAAGGTCGACTTCGAATTTCCTACCGTTCAATTCTACAGGGCATCCCTTATATACTGAAGTAATAGAAATCGAGTCTTTAGTCAACGTATCTACTACTAATGAATGCTCTAGTACTTCAGGGACCAATTTCATTTTATTTGCTAGATGAGTGCTTATCACAGAATGAGTAGCGCCAGAATCAATCAATGCACGAACATTACGAGAGTAGAGTTGTATTGTACCTGCCACGAGATCATTAGTGGCGCGTGCATCCTTAACTGTCATAGTGAAGACACGTCCATTACCTCCACCTTTTCCTTTATTGTCGTCCTTTACTCCTTTGGCCTTGTTGTCCCTCCTTGGTTCCGTGCACTTCCAATGGGGATGTCCCATCTTGTCACAATTGTAGTATTTCTTCTCCTTGTACCAGCACCCTTCAGTCTTATGCCTCCTGTCACATACTTGGCATTTCACATCTGAGCCTTGCCCTTTGGCATCTTCTCTTTTTCCATCTCTACGGTTTCCTTGACCTTTATTAGGGTACTTGTTAGCCGTACCATCTTTCTCACGATCATCACTCGTCTTGCGCTTGTTATCCTCATTCTTATTCCAGCTTCCTTTGGTAGGTTCCCTTTCAGTCGTCTTCCTCTTTTCATCCTTTTGTTCCGGTAATTGTCCGCTTCAGTTTCCACGATCTTAGCTCGGTCCAACACCTGATCATACGTTGGCAACATCAGTGGGGTAATTCTGTAGCGGATTCGGTCACTCAGACCAAGTTCGAACTTCCGGGCCTTTTGCTCATCATTATCGAAGAACGCCGGAGCAAACTCTAGCAATTCTGTGAACTTCTCGCAATACTCGTCCACGGTCATCTTTCCTTGGGTTAGAGTCATGAACTCTGCCACCTTAGCGTTTCGAACGCTCATTGAATAATACTTTGCATAGAAAATGCGCTTGAATCCATCCCAAGTAAGTGCAGCATCACCACGATCCGTAGCAGCTCTCTTTTCTCCTTCCCACCATTTCAGGGCTTGTCCCTTAAGCATGAATGTGGCGAACACCACCTTCCTTTTTGGAGTACAATCCAGAGTTTCGAAAATTTTCTCCATGTCTTTCACCCAGTCTTCTGGTTTCTCATTCTTAGAGCCCGAAAATGACTCTGGATTCCGTTTCTGAAAGAGTTCTAGCGGATCCCTCATATGAACTTGTGGGTTCTGCTGTGGTTGAGTTAGTGCTGTCATAACTTGCCCGATACCGGCCACGGTTTGATTCAGTGTTCTAAACAAATTTGCCATATCAGGGTCAACTCGTCCCTCGGCGTTAGCGTTTCTTCCGGATCCTCTTCCAGCCATCTGAATAAGATTATTCTTAAGTTAATACCGTAGGGGAGAACGCATTATTTCCATTATACATGCATGGCTACTATGTCTAAATACTATCATACATAGGGCCGTCCCCAAAAGAAAAAGTTTCTACATTAATTCCAGGTTCTAGCCATTTACTAGGCTACATTCATTCATTAGAGGTCAATTCACTGGACCCATTACTTATACACAATTGGCCATCAAATCATGCCAATTACTTCTACAGTCAACTACTACTATGAAGCCATTCACAGTTTTGTTTCAGTCATTCTACTAGACCAAAACTATTTCCACTTGGCCGTTTTTCATTAGCCATACTTTCTAATTAAGGTCTTTTCTCGACCTACACTTCTTGTTCTACTAGATCACATTCCATAATTAGACATAACGGATAACAAAGGTCAATTACTAATGAATAACTCCAATACTTTTATTAAATGAAACTTCAAAAATCCAATAGTTAAGAAAGAAAAATTCCAACTAAACTTCTAACTATAACTACTTACTAATACTATAAAAGAAATAAAAGAATATCCAACTTCTACTTTTTCTTCAAAGGTTCGCATTTTTCCTTGGTCTTCCCCTAGGTCTTCCACTAGGGACCTTGGGTGCCTTCTTCGAACCTCTTGGCCTCCCTCTAGGCCTACGAACCGGTACTTCCACTATCTCTTCATCATCTTCCACAAGAATTGGGGCAGCTTCATCGCCCTCTACTTTAACCTCCATTTCTTTGACTATTACATGTTCCTCAATTAGCTTTCCTGCCCTCTTTCTACTCTCTTCCATTAAAGTTGCTACCATCTGTGGGTCTACTTCCTTCAATGCAAAGTAGTAGCTTCGCACATCATCACATAATATATCAGCCCACTCTCTAAATCCCATTAGTTCTTCCTTTCTTTCCTTCAATTCTTTACTAGTGTCTCTTAGTGCTTTTTCTGCAAGCAGCCACTTGTTCAAAGTAATCCTTCCCTTAGCTTGTTCCTTCTTCAGAGTCTTATTCAGCTTCCTTATCCGAAGAGAGTACCTCTTAACCACTTTGGTCACGTTCTTGCCTAACGAGTTCATCTTCAAGTTCTTCTCAACTCCGTTCATGACCTACAACCATGACATTACCACAATTATTGACCATAATCTTAATGATATAAATGATTACCAAAATATCTTTTAAGCACCAACACAATACATCACTGTATTACTTAAGGTTCATTCATAAGTAATTCTTAGGATCCCTAAATTGATTCCAGATTCTTTCTCAAAATAGAAGATTCCAAATTTAGAAAGTTTCCCAAATTAGAAAGTTTCCTAAAATAGAATGTTTCCTAAAATAGAAAGTTCTACCTTAAGCAATCCTAGTACTCCTAGAATGCTCAATCAAGCCTATTCAATATCAGAGTTTCCCTATCCCTTAAGTTCTAAAACCTTAGCTCTGATACCAACTGTAACGACCCGAATTTTCATAAAGTAAACAAATCCATAGAAACATGGAAATACTAACAGTTGTCTTACAAAATCCAACTTAAATAGCCCAACGGCTAGTCTCAACCTTCAATTCAACCATAAATGCGGAAGCGAAATTAAATACTAAGTCTTCAAGCCAGTACAACCACTAGCTAAACAAAATAAACCATAAAGTCTTAATATAACTGACACGGACAGCTTCATCTAGCGATCCGTCTACTTCTTTAAGTCGTTACCTGAAAAAGATTATTAGAGAAAGGGTGAGCGAACAATGCTCAGTAAGTTCATACGGACTTCTCCGATAGCTAAGGAGAAGTGACCGAAAGAACGGACTCAATTGATAATTTCAAAGATCGGACATTATTTAAAATACTAACTGCATGTAACGAATGCAGTTAACTATTCGAAGATTTGTGGTCCTAATTCCATTCCGTCAATTCCAAGTTCCAAACACCTTTTCAGGGTGTCACACCTTTTCAGGGTGTTAAGTGAATAAGAGACCTTACACCTTTTCAGGGTGCTCCCTTATTTAGAGTTATCATGATAATCTAGAGTTCCACAAAGTCTAAGTTACACTTAGTTAACTAGACTTATTTCCATTAGTCCGTTTCCTAGGACCGTTTCCACATTAGTCCTTTTCAGGGACTAGTTAGTCCTTTTCAGGGACTATACAGCTACACCTGTTGCAATTAGATATAGCATACTTTCCACAATAGTGTTCCCTAAACGAGAGCACAAGCAAATCCAAATGTTCTAAGATTCCCTACGACCAAAACACGTCATAGGTAAGATATACAAAAGACGTTCATCAACGTAGAGTTCAAGCGCTATGGACCATATAGCATTCATGAAAGAATTATAGAGTTCCAATTAATAAAGAATTCAAGATACTTAGGAACGTAATCCCTTACCTTGCTAGCGTTGACTTCTAGCGGGTTCTTTGCGTACAATCTACAATCATGCAAAGATACTACTTTTAGGACAAGAACAATATTTATCCCCGTCCCCAAATTCCTTTTCTAACTTTAACCTTTTGAGTTTATTTCTTAAACTCCTTCCTAAGGTTCTTACTTTAGTTTAGGGTTTATCTTACCCTTCATAACTTTCCCAACTTATCTTTAGATTTACGTAAAAGTCTACTTCCAATCCATGTGTCTTAAGTTGACCTTATTTTATGAAAACACTATTCACCGTGTTGACCTTACTATTCCCAGCATTGACTTACTATTCCCAGTTGACTTTCACACATTAAAACACCTTGAACAACACACACAAAACCCTAATGCACAAACCTAACTTGACACACACATCACACACACACACACACACACACACACGGCATACACACACACACACTGCACACACACACAAACACACACACGGCACAACCACCCGACACACACACACTGCACACACGCACAAACACACACACACGGACGCGCACACACACACACTCCGACAGCCGCCAGCCGCCGCCAGCCGCCGCCGCTGCCAGTTGCTGCCGCTGCCGCCGCCGCCGTCGTGGTGGTGGTGGTTCATGCATGTATGTCAATACCATTCCCATCTTTCCCATTAATTGGTTTTCAACAATTAACAATAAACCCTAGTTTTACCAATTTAGAGTTAGGGTTCTAAGTTCCGTTCCATAATTCCTAGGCAATACCCAACCCAAGAATTAATATTTTAGGGGTGAGAGAATTACCTTCGAAGGGGGTTGAATCTTCTTCTTCCTCCTTCTCTCTTTCTCCTCTCTTCTTCCTCTTCCTCTCTCTCTCGGCTCTCCCTCTCTCCCCGCCTCCTCTCTCTCTTTTTCTCTAGGGTTTTTGATTGACTCAAAATAATAGGGAGAGGGTTAAAGAGTTGATTAAATACTTAGGTTTCCCCTTTCCTATTCCAAAAAGGTTTTCCAAATTGACTAGATTGAGCCCTTCTTCCTTAGCCCAACTCATTAATTATTTAATGATCCCGATCACAATATTTAATGTAAAAGCATAATAATAATAATAATAATGGGCCAAAAAGGCCGGTTATTACAGAGGCACTCCCAAGAAGGTGTAGACTAAAGAAAATGGTAAAATATGGGAAATGGAATCCAAACGTTGACATAAAACAGATACATTTTTGTGTGGGTTTAGAATATACAAATGCGGAGGAATTTAAGTCTGCGATTAGAAGTCATGACTCGTGTATAAACGTAGCATGACTCGTGTAGCTAGGTGGGCTGTGGTGGGTTGGGCCCAACCCGCCCCGCCAGCCCGTATTGACAGCTCTAGTTGTGAACAGTGGGGGTGGATGTAAGAGAAGGTTTTTGTCTCTATACCACTTGAAAATATTGTGTACACTCTTGTCCATACACTAACACACACACTGCACATTGTTTCTCTCTTTATTCATTTATTTATATTCCGCTGCATATTTCTTTTAATTATTATTCCTCAACAGCTAACCCAAGTGTTAGCTGTCCAAGTTTTAACATATCTGTTCATTAAGTTAACAGGGCCTTTTCAGTGAGCAAATCAATTATAAAAAGTCTCATGAGGGACCAAATTAATAAAATATGTCATGTTTGGGAACCAAATAAACGTAGGGGTATGGAAGTCATTATACACACACTTAACAGCCAAAAGTTAACTATGATGGACGGAAGGGGCAAACTTGCAAACATAACCATCATCAAGGACCAAACTAATAAAAAATATTCATAAGGGACCAAACTAATAAAAAATGCCAAGTTTAGGGACCAAATTATTATTTAATCCCATTTTCGAGTGCCAGTGCAAGTGTAAAAGATTGACAGTGTTGGTTTAAAAAAGTGCCAGTATTGGTGTACGTAAAAATGTGCCAGTGCAAATCTAAGAAGTATTAGTGTTAAAAGAGTGTTGGTGATAGGGCAAAAAAGTGACAATGTAAATGTACAAAAGTGTCAGTGTAAAGAGTGCCAATGCATGTATTATTAAGTGCCAGTGTATGTAAAAGAGCGTCAGTTTTAATGTAAAATTGTGCCAGTGTTAGTGTAGGGAAGGCGAGGAACGAGGAAAGTCAGTGTATGTGTGTTTAAGTGCCAGTGGCAAAAAAATGGTTTTTTCATAAGCTAAGAAAAAACTAGTTTTTCATAAACCAACTCTTCAACCGCAAGTAAATATCATTATATTCCACTTTATTATACAAACAAACAAGTAAATCACACCATAATGTGATATTTAGAGCCTAGAAATTCCTATTGAATCATCCCGTTCCTCTGTCATCAATTTCCCAATTTCATCCTCAAATCTCCTCATTGCCGTAACAGGCAAGCAAATAGGTACCGAAATCCCTTCCTCCGCTTTCACATTAAAAACCCTAGGGTAAACGCTCTTACAAGGCGTAGGCTCGAGACTAATCCCTCCATATACTGCCTTCCCCCATCCAAAATCCGCTTCACCAAACCTAACGCTTGAACCATCCGAAACAATAAAGTTCCATGGGCCCGAACATGGGGACGGACGCGCCTTAATCACCATTAAATCGATCATTGATCTCACATATTCTTCACTTACTTTTCTCTTCGCTTGTCGTATTAATCCCATCGCGTATCCCAATGTATTACTACGTAAATTCCCAACCATGGCAACAGCAGTAGTTGTCACTGACGTGCAACCATAGTATCCGTTAGGCACGTTCAGATAATTTTTTCCACGGGTATTGAAAACGTTAGTTAACGTAACGAATTCGTTTGATTTTATTTGAAGTGCGATTGTGCGTGATCTCCATACGCATGCAGTCACCAAGTCGAATGGGGAGTAAGGTTCAATGTCGTGTGGGAGATTCTTTTTTTGAAGAGATTTTAGTTCGCGAGGGCCGAAGAAGAAAGAACGGGACACGAGGTTATTGTTGGCCATGGTTAGTACGGATTGATCAGTCTGTTCGACTTCCTCGTATTCTTTGTGTCTGCATGTGATACGAGGCTTAGTACGTGCGTTTAAGATTTGCCTGTCCCATGTAGGAAACACTGAAGGAGTAAGTTCACCTCGCGCCATTTCTGCTACGACGTTCAAAAATTGGGCCATGCCGACTGCATCCGTAATGCAATAGTTGAAGCGTATGGCTAGGACGAAACCCCCACATATCAAATGTGTCACCTGAATTTAAAGAAAATTTTGATGAAATTAAAATGTGATAAACTAAAACTCGAAGACCACGTCTCGTGAAAAATCTGTTTTCAGAAAATCTATATATTAAAAGCTGGGGCGGAGGGATGTCGCCACGTGGACATTTTTTTGTTAAATGTTGCTTTTGGTAAAGCCATGTCATCACTACCTTAAACTCTAAGTGACTTTTGATATTCTTTTTAGAGGCAGTCTCGCGTGCGGCGGCGCCGAGCCGAGCCATGCCCTATTTTTTTTATTTTTTATTTTGCCGATTTTTTTTTTTTTTTTTTGCCCCCACAACCTTTTTTCCTCCCACCAAAAGTAACACTTCTTATAACGAAAATGTAACACTTTTGTTTTTCAAATGTAACACTTTTTTTTCAAAAATGTACCACAATTTTGATGCAATAGATTAAAGATAACATAAAAATTAACGACTAAATTAATGTAACATTTTTTATAAAGGAATGTAACATTATTTTTTCAAATGTAACACTTTTTTTTCAAATGTAACACTTTTTTCCCCCAACATTAACATAGGATTGACAACTAAACTAATGTTACATTTTATAAAAAATGAATGTAACATTTTTTTTTCTCAATTGTAACATTTTACATTCTTAAATGTAACATTATATATGAAATGTAACAATTTTTTATTGAGAAAGTAACAATTGAAATGCAAACCCATTTTTTTTTATAAAAACTGTTGTTACATTTAACAGTAAAAAAGTGTTACTTTTTGAAGATGAAAGTGTTACTTTTATCAGAACAGAGTGTTACATTTGAGCTGACAAGCAGATCAATTTTTTTTGTGTCTTAAAAAGTATTTTTAAAAAAAAAAAAAAAAAATCAAACCATATCATGACCTATGTAGTTTTATTCGTCTCGTCGAGACGAACACAACTGTATTTTAAAAAAAAATTCTGAGTTGTAAATCTAAAGATATAGCATTTTAAAGTATTTGGGGGTTTTTTTTTTAAAGGGACACGTGTCAAAATCTGGGAGAGGGAGGGTTGGATCTGGACAGTCGGATGCAGCGCCCCAGCCAGCCGCGCGAAGCAGCGGAACCAAGCACCCTTGCCGCACATGGTGCGGCAGATGTATGCGAGAATTTGTCTTCTTTTTATTAGCTAATAGTATTAGTTAAAAGAGATTAGTTATTATATAGGTTAATTATTAATATTGATAGTATTAGTTAACCATAATAGTTACTATATAAGTTAACTATTACTATTAATAGTATTAGTTAACCATAATAGTTACTATATAAGTTAACTATTACTATTAATAGTATTAGTTAACCATAATAGTTAATATATACTCCCTCCGCCCCAGCACAAGTAGGACTTCTTTCCTTTTTAGGCCGTCCCAGAACAATTGAAACTGCCCAAAAATGGAAATATTATAATATATTTATATTCAACCAACCCCACTATTTAACCCCACTCATTATCTCTCTTCATTTTCCATCACTCATTTTATTCGACTAACACTACTATTTACCCCTCATTATCTCTCTTCATTTTCTACCACACATTCACTACTTTCTCTTAATTATTGTGCCTACTCCTCTAGTCTTACTTGTGCTGGGACGGAGGGAGTAAGTTAACTATTACTATTAATAGTATTTGTTAACCATAATAGTTACTACATAAGTTAACTATTATTATTAGTAGTATTAGTTAACAATGATAGTTATTATATAAGTTAACTATTACTATTAGTAGTGTTAGTTAACAATGATAGTTACTATAAAAGTTAACTGTTCCCATTAATAGTATTAGTTAACTATTATACTATATATATAAGTTAACTAATACTATGAATAACATTAGTTAATCATAATAGTTACTATATAAGTTAACTTTTATTATTAATATTATTAGTTAATTATAATAGTTATTATATATATCAACTATTATTATTTATAATATTAATTAACCAAATATTACGTCTCATGAAGTGATGTCAGCATTGCCCCTACAACTAAGAGGCTATTTATTTTTCTCATTCTTAGCTAATAGTATTAGCTAATTTTATTAGTAACTATATACGATACTATTATCTTTAATTTATTATTTTAAAATACTATAAAAGACTAATTCTACTTATAGTCATCTTCTATAGATGCAATACTCATATATATAATCTAGAATAGAAAATTGAAAGGTTAAAAGTTAATACTAAATTTATTGTGAGCAATCATGTATTCATTAATAATTAATTTTAATATATTATTAAATTTTGAAGGTTTCCAATAATCATATTGATAATCCATAACACTAAATTAACAAAATCAAACTATTATGACTTAAAAATATCAATCTCTTACTCACTTGAATAAGCATCAAGGGACAACCCACTATCCCGCCGGAGCCAGCCACCGGATAAAGAAAATCCTCCATGTACGGAGACGGTAGCTGCCGGACGGTGAAACCGAGTCGCTCCAGCCCCACATCAGCATCAGCTTCAACAAACAACACCCCTTCGCCATTACAGTCCACCATAAGTTTCCTGTTCTCACCTTCAATCAGCCTACCGGCAAGCGGGTAGTAATAAACCAGAGCTCTGCTCAGTGCAACTCTCAGAATTCTTGCCGGATCTTTTTGTTCGGAGGAAGGGCATTTTCGGTAGTAATTTATCACCGGAAGATGGAACCGGGAGACGTCCTGGTCGTCTAGATCGGAGAGTTGTTTTATTTCACGGGGAGTTTGGGTCGCCGGAGTGACAAGTGTTGGGGATCGGCGTTTTACGGTGAAAGGGAATGTTGTCATGTTTGGTTATGGAAACTTAGGAAAATGAATGGAGGGTGAAAGTTATAGAATTTTGATTGGTTTTGGGTTATATTAATATAGGTGTACATAGGGTATGGACAAGGGTTTATTTAAAATTATCCACTGAAATATGTTAATTCATTATAAGCTACTCCATCCGTCCCATAACTATGTGGACAAATTGTTATTTTGAGTATCTCATTAATAAGTTACACTTTCTTAAAATGGCAAAGAATATTTACTATTCATCCTACTAATTCTCTCTCCTACTTTACATTTACACTCACAACAACAATCAACATATTTCACTTTTCACACTCACAACAACTACTCACTACTATTCATCCCTTAATTCTCATGCAAAACCCATTTTGTCCACATTGTTATGAGACGGAGGGAATTATAAAAAGTCCACTTTTTAACCTTTAAACACTAAACCTTAAACCATAAATATTAAACCCTAAACTCTAAACCATAAACCCTATAAAAACAAGACTCTTATAACTTATGGAAGAACTAGTTTCCCCCAAAATTTTCTGAAGTTATTTTGTTTCAAAAAAAAAATAAAAAAAATCCTTATAAGCTATTATGCAATTCAATTATTGACGAATTGTGCACCGATGAATTATTAAATTTCAATAGATAACTAGGCTCCGTTTATTTCGCGGAAAATAACTTCCGGAAAACGATTTATTGGAAAATGTTTTCCGGAAAACGATTTTTTGGAAAATGTTTTCCGGAAAATGTAATTTCCACTGTTTGGTGAATTTTAAGAAAATGCTTTCCGGAAAACTTTTTGAGATACATTAATTTTGATCACCTAGAGTATATATTAAAAGAAATAATCAATAAATTAGTCATTATCTCCAATTTCAATTATAAAGTAAAATGGAAATGTAGTTTTGTAATTATAATGGACTAAAGTTAATAATTTAACATATTGCAAAATATCATAAAATAAAATATTTTTAGACATTATTTAATTAACTGGGTATATTTAAAAAATAATTTTCGTAAAACAAAAATTGGAGTTAAAACAACAATTGAAGTGTTAGCATTTTCCGGAAAACGTTTTCCTTAGGTGGAGGTAAGGAAAACGTTTTCCTTAGGAATGGAGGAAAACCACTTCCTTGGAAAACTTTTTCCCATTTTCCGGTGTTTAACAAACACCGGAAAATGGGGAAAATGTTTTCCGGAAGTTGTTTTCCGCCAAACAAACGGAGCCCTAGTGTCCCCAAAGGAGTGGCCCAGTGGTAAATCCAATCATCACCGTCAGTGAACGATGTATACATATTTTTGGGCATCTCCAAAAGGTCTCATACTAATTAAATGGGTGGGCTATGTTAACTTTTAGATCGATCATCTTTACTATATAAAGATTGATAATTCAATAAGTAGTTTAATTATTTCCCTATTTTTTATCTTTTGACCAAGTAATTTAACGGACTAGCATCATCGTAGATATGTTGTTGTCCATAAACACACATAGGAATAACATCAAATTAATTCATAGTAATTCATAAAAGGGAGCTTCTTACTTCATACAACAATGCCAAAAACAAGTAGAGACATCGCGCAACAACCCGATCAAGATCCATCTTATACAATTCCATTTCGAATATTGATTATATATTTTACATCAATCGGTGCATTGGCATTGGATTTCAAGACCCTAACGAATCAAGGCGATCCATATTATATACGACACTTTCTCGATTTTTTCGTGGTTTTGATCGCGGTGTTTCCAACCGGACATTTCCTAGCTCGGATTCTCCCGGAAAGGGTTCAAGTCGTGGGTTCAGCTTCTCGGAAGGTTGTTTTTGTAATGAGACCCTTCGGGTTAAGAGAATGGTTTCGGATAGTAAAAGAGATCACAGTCACGATGATGATTTTACTTCCTTTGATTAAATTCATAGTTTGGTTGCCAATGTTGTAGGAATAGTACATTGTAATCCAAATTAATCATAGCAATGTTACATAATTAATTCACTTTCATAATTTTTATTGTATATTTTGTTCTAGAGTGTCTTTTGAAGTGTCATAAGACATGACACAATAATGCGTAAACTGATGTATAATACAACCTTAAAGATACATTATGTAAAACTATGTTTATCGTTCAAATTAAAGATCATCTTAGAATCTGATGTGCCTAATAAGATAAATGGTCTTTCAGAAAGAAAAAAAAAAAAAAAAAAGAAGTGACCGCACATAATTTTGCACTAATGTCTTTTATTAATTCTAATTAATTTGAAGGAACTGTGGCGACCTCGTATAGTGTTCAATTTGCTTTACCAATGGTCCAAATGACCCAACATTACCAATGAATTTCTCACATTGGTGGTGGAAGAGAAAAAGATTTAAAAGGCAATTCTTGTTGACCGTGAACACCCCACCACTCCACACTAGTATGATATTATCCGCTTTAGGTCAGCCCGCATTGATTTGTTTTTGGGTCATCTCCCAAAAAGCATCATACTAATGGAGTGGGTGGACACCTTTATATACTTCTTTCAATTGCCGATGTGGGACTTGGGTTGATACCCAACAAACCTCCCCTCAAACCAAGGACCAACTCCAGCGAAGTTTACTTGTACCGCCGCTATTCACCACATGCGGGACACGCCGCCCGGTCACTAATATCGAGAAGACTTTCGACACAAGGCACACACTGTGCTCCACTCGCGAGGTCACACCACAGGAAGTCCCATATATCTCACACACGCGGTCCACATCGCGTCGGGCCCATCTATCAACCTGGGCTCTGATACCAGTTGTTGGGACCACGACCACCCCCACCACTCCACACTAGTGTGATATTGTCCGCTTTAGGCCAGCCCGCACTGATTTGTTTTTAGGTCATCTCCCAAAAGGCCTCGTACTAATGGAGTGGGTGGACACCTTTATATACTAGGCAATTCTTCTTTCAATTGCCGATGTAAGGCTTGGGTTGACACCCAACAATTCTACCTTAGAATTCAGTCGAATGACTTCACCTCTGAACCTATAAATATGAAAGCTTCTGATGATAATTAAGATTAGGGGTGAGCATGTTACGGGACGGATTAGATTGGGGAAATATCGCAATCGAACTATATATTTTCAGTATGTAAAGTCTTAAACCGTAACGAATCAATTCGAAATGGTACGGTTTTATTCGTCCTCAATTTCGGAACTGATCCGGTTTGAGAAATGATTTAGTTCCTGGACAATCATGCTAAAGCTTGAGCTAACAAGTCTAAAAAAAAAAAAAAAAAAAACAAGTAAACTCTAATTTATAAATTGTGAGGAAACTATGAAGAATAAAGAAATGACGGCAATGAGCATAGTAAGACAAAATTAATGCGAGCTTCACCTTTTAACTTTCAGTATATCAGAATATATGCGTATGTATATAATTATATATAATGACATAGTTTAATTTATCAGTTCGAGATGGAATATCAGTTTGGTACTTTGACGATAAATAAAAAACAGAACCCGACTTTTAGTTTTGTTAATATTAAGTATCGTACACTAATGATATCCTCGATTTTTTGTGTTTCCGATTTTGTTTTTTCTGATTTTGTTTTTTCTGATTTTGATGTAGCAAGAGATATGGATCCAATCGGAGGGTAGGTTGCAGGTTAACAACGAGCACGAACGTGCATGGTGATAGGCACGACCTTGCGAGAAGTGGAGAAACGATCAATCAATTCGGCATATTTGATGCGTATAGACGCGGCCGTGCTGTGGGTGTGTGACGGCAGAATAGGAGTCTAATTATGTTTTTTTTTATTTGTTTCATTTTTCTTTTCTTTTTCCTTTTTGCCGTAGTATTTTCTTTTATTATTAAGAATAGGGGTAATTTCGTCGATAGGATTTTAAATAAATCATTAAAGTTTTATTTCTTTATAGGATTTTGTTTAGAAATAATGGTTTGCTAGGAGTTTGTATTACAAGGACTTTGATAAATTAATATTATTGAGATTGCTTTAACATCTTGTGGGTTTAAAGACTAGAAGTCTTTGACTTGTTCAAATCCTAACACCATTGTTGATTTAGATCAATAATCTATTTGGTAGATTATAAGTTTGTTGATTGTTCCACTGCGTTAGTTGGCGTCGGAGATGGTTAATTCCAAAGATGGCGGCTAATGACGGTAACAACAACGACATCACCGCATAATAGCTCTCGGTGATTCAAGGCTTACAACGATCGATGGATATTGTTGTGGAAAAATATCATGAGTTGTGGACTGGAGTCAACCTTTGACGACGAGCAGGGGCTCGTAGAGAAACTGTAGGATAGGTGGACAATCACCACCATGGTCCGCCAACCTGGAAAGTGGATTCAGATTCCGATGGAGAATGATGCAGTTGCAGTTGGACCCATGAATCATAATCCAAAAAGTAAAAAATTTGATTTCAAATGAGAGTAGAATATTAATAAAAAAAAAATCCATAGATGGAGATACAACTCTGAAAGAAACAAGTTCAAATCCAATTAATATTAATCTGGCTCTAGATGAAATGGGTGTTATTTGTGAGTTAAGGGTGAATCGGGCGATGTTGAAGTAAAGGGAAGTGGTGATGATGGAACGGACATACACGACATTGTTATAGAAAAATCAAGTCTAGTATATGAAAGGTTTAATGACGAAGAAGCCGAATTTGTTCCATATTTGATTCCACCAAAGCAAGAAGGTCGGATGATCCTTTATTCCGAAAAATCTTTCTACGTCAAATTGTGCTTAAAATACATATCTATTCAAAAATATATTTTCAAGTGGGAGGGTAAAGAAATCATTCTAAGTACGATTGCACGAAAAAGTTTTATTTATTCAAAGTATCTTTTAAGTGGGACAAAACCTCAGATGTGAACTAGGGGACGAGTTCGTTTCAAGCAGAGGAGAATGATATAGCACGAGATAGGGACACGATCGGAGGGAAAGTTTTACAGGTCAACAGCGAGCACGGCCGTGTATGGAGATAGGCACGACTGAGAAACGATCAATCAATTCAGCATATTTGGCGGGTCTATGCAGAGTTCTAAACTTGCTCGTGCCGTGAGTGTGTGACGGTAGAAAGAGGAGTCTGGTTATATTTTTGTTTGATTTTGTTTCCGTTTTCTTTTCTTTTTCCTTTTTTCTTAATACTTCTTTTTATTATGAAAAGAGTAAACCACATTTTGGCATATGTACTATGTCAAGAATATCACTTTGACCTCTGTACCATCTAAACAACAAAAGGAACATGCGTACTATTGATCAATTAGCAAAACTAACCAAAATCGTTAAAAAATTTAATGGACGTTAATAGGCGTTAGAAACTTAACAAGCTAAATAACTGGTTAAGCCCTAATCTATTATTATTTCACTTTGTCAACCTCACAACAACACATAACCGAGCCACCACTGCCCATAACCACCATCACCTCCCACCACCACCATTCCACCAAGCCTCCCCATCCCCACCATGAAAGTAGTAAATTTGAATTCCTAAAAAGTCAAAATCAATCCTAAAACTAACATAATCATTGAATCTCTACACAAAATCACAAAATTAATATCAAAATGCAGATTCAAGTCAAACAATTTCAAGTTCCAAATCTCCTTTTTTTGAATTCAAATCTGTACCATAAAATTGAAAATCAAAATCGAAAAAGAGTCATTAGTGAGGAAGGGGAATAGGCAAGATTTGGCGAATATGTAAGAGAAAGAGGTGGGTGGGTGATGCGGGGGTGTCGACGGAGAAGAAGAATAAGAAAGGCAGCAGCCATGGTTGTTGACAGAGAAGTAGGACGGCGCCCATGGCCGAGTAGGGGATGTCGTGGGTTTTCACGAGAGAGGGAGAAGTAACCCAGAAGGAAGAGTTGCAGTTGTCGGAAGAGTTGCAGTTGTCGATAATCTCCGAAGGCTACCTTCCAGATCTTCAATTCCGGCACTATTGCAGTGTCGTGAGGCGGTAATCGAAAGATCGACGGCTTCTGATGCGATTTCCGTTGACGGAATTCGAGTTGCAGTTTGTTCTATGATCGACGCGCCTTCGCCGCCAGTACGAGCTGCCGATCACGTGAATCTGCTGGAGTGGGGAGGAGGAGAGGTGTGGGCGTGTGGCTGGGAGGGAGGAGAAGGCATGGTGAGGAAAGGCATAGGTGGCCGTTGCCGGAGGAGAATAGCGGTGGAAAGAAAAGGGTAGTTGCGGCGGGAAAATAATTTAGGGTTTTCTCTTTTTTTTTTGGGGGGGGGAGGTGAAGGTGAAGGGGAGGGGGAGGGGGAGGGGGAAGGGGTATTTGTAAAATAAGAAGAATATAATGGATGAAGGGGTATTTGTAAATTTTATATTTCATTTTCAGTCTTTTCAGTTTGATAATTTTTAAATATACTCCTTTTAGTACTTAAAGAGTTTCTTTAGTTATTGGGGGCAAATTGTAATTATTGATAATAATATCCGTTAAATTGCTAACGGTCATTAACGTTCATTAACACTAGTTAACGATTTTGGTTACTTTTGCTAATTAATCAATAGTACCCAAGTCACTTTTGTTGTTTCAATAGTACAGATGTAAAAGTGAAAAAAGTGAATAGTACGGATGGCAATTTTGCAATAAACTCATTATGAAAACTATGGGTACTTTCGTGGATAGGATTTGGAGTCAAAGTTCATTTACATTGACCATAAAAAATCAAAATGAGACAATTTTTTTGGGATAGGTGGAGTATTATGTTTTTTTTTTTTTTGTGTCTGAACCATTCGATCCGGGTAGGACTACAAGGGCGGCAAAACTCCCAACAAGTATTTAACACTTTTGCATTCTCAGGGCTCGAAAAATCAAAATGCGACAATTTTTTTGGGACAGGTGGAGTATTATGTTTTTTTTTGTGTGTGTCTGAACCATTCGATCCGAGTAGGACTACAAGGGCGGCAAAACTCTCCCAACAAGTATTTAACGCTTCTGCATTCTCAGGGCTCGAACCCGAGACCTCTGATTAAGCTAGAACACTCTCTTACCATGTGATCTAGGTGCTTGTTGGTACATACTCCCTCCGACCCATAACTATGTGCACAAATTTCTTTTTTGGGCATCTCATTGATAAGTCACAGTTTCCTAAAATGGCAAAGAATCTTTACTATTCCTCTGACTCATTCTCTCTCCTACATTACTTTTACACTCACAATACCAATCAACATACTATTCCCTACCCCACTTTCTCTCTTTTACTCTACTTTTCACACTCACAACAACTATCCACTACTATTCATCCTTTAATTTATGTGCACAACTATGGGACGGGGGAGTATAAAGTATTATTGAGATTGCTTTTTGCATCTTGTGGGTTTAAGCCATTGGTTTGTTCAAATCCTAACACTATTATTAGTTTAGATCGATAATCTTTTCAGTTAATTATTCATTTATTGATCGTGTTGATTGTTCCGTTGGGTCAGGTTTTGATATAATTTTCGATTTTTATGCACACTCCTACCTAGAATCAAATTTCAAGATAACATCATTGGGCTTTCATACTCATACACCAATAGTATCTCATCAAATAGCCCAAAGCGATAAAGGATTGAACAAAGGCCGTCCAATAAGAAAAATGAAAATGAGAAGCGCGCTCGCTTATTAACCTTTCCGTTATCCTGTACTGAGAGTGAGAGAGAGAGAGGGACATCCAATGGATCTTCATCTCCCATCTCCGTGTAATATCTGCTCCTCAATTAACCGGAATCCCTCACTCCGCCGTCGATTTCCGTCCACAAACACCATCAATTACCCCTCCAAATTTCGTCTAAAACCGACGTCGGAGCTACAAACGCCGGTAGCAGCCGCAGCCGACACTCCTAGTATCTCACCGACAGTGCGCTCTCACAAGGTCACCGTTCACGATAGACAACGGGACGTTGTCCATGAATTCTTCGTTCCGGAGGTCATTTTTCATACTCACATCACATTACTCTGAGTGTGTGTTGATTTAGTTTTGTTTTGTTTTCATGAAGAGTACAATTTTGTTAAAATTGTTAAATGTTTTTATTAATCTATGTGAATGCAGGATGAATATATATTACACACTGGGGAATCTCAGGGGATAGAGCTTCCATTCGCTTGCAGGCACGGTATTGTTCTATAAATTGTCAATGTTTAGTTGTACGAATGCTAGTTTGTTTTATTTTGATGTGTTTATTTCAAAGTACTTATTACAGGAAACATATGTTGTATGTATAGGTTGGTTGTATTTAGGGTGAAAGCTCAATGGTGATGATATTGTCACTCGTAATTTTTTAAATGAACACACCATCATAACGGGAAATGCTAGTATATACGCCCCAACAGCACAAGCTAAGATATTAATGCTTAATTATATAGTCTAGTTGTTCTACTTAAAGATTTTAACTTTTTCTTTGGCGAGGAGTTTCACTCAGTGTCTACTTTCAAGAATCTTTAACCCTACAACATGAATAGAATTAGGGGTGGCAAAATGGGTGTTTTGGGTGTATCCATTAAAGTTAAAATATCCGGATATCCAATGGATTTTTAACTTTAATGGGTAAACCCAAAACACCCATTTTGCCACCCCTAAATAGAATAAGTTGTTTGCTACTTTGCTAATGTTTACTTCCAATATATTTATAGGCCTCTAAGATATTCTTGAATTTTCAAACAGTATCTCTTTATGTGGAATTGTCGTATTGATTTTAGATGATTGCCTCATATCTTGTGCTTGTTGAAGTTAAGTAATAACTGCACATGAGGTTGGCATTTTGATAAAGATGAGATGGCTTATTTTGTTGTTTTAGATGTTTCTAATTGAAGTGGAGAATCACAAATATCATTTTTTTCCTTAAACGTTTGCCACTAAGATTGCTTTGGAAAAATAAATCCTTAAACATTATTAAAAAAAAAAAAAAAAATAGCGTGCTGTTGTAGTATTGAAAGACAACGTGGATTATCCATGGGACTGCATTGTTTCCTTTGTTGGGGAAGATGAGGTTATTACATTAAAGGGTCTCAAGCAGAACACTGATCAGTTATATTGGTAGCAAGTATATATATACTTTGGACAAGTTTGGATTTGCAAGAGGTCTCTACTTTTAGGTGGATAAACACTGATCACGAGGTCTGAATCAGAAAGCAGTTGATTCTTATCAACTTCCACTTTAAGTTGATTTACATTGATCTGCAAATGCTGCTTAAAGGCTTACATGTGAATAAGTTTGTATTCTGTAACATACTCCCTCTGTCCCAAAATGATCTTCCCATTTGCCTTTTCTAATTGTCCCTAAAAGTTCTTCCCATTTCTACAATTTGGCCTTAAAAGTGCATAACCACAACATGGCTAGTGAACCAAGTGTTCATATTCTTAAAAAGTTTGATTAGTCAAATGGGATGATCATTTTGGGATAGAGGGAGTATAAATTAAGTTTACTGATCATTGCAGTTAAGCGTGTGCCGATGCCCGATGTGCCGGTACCATGGGCCGGGGCAAAGCTACCCCTTCAGTTATGGGGGTAGCTGGTCCCATTTGTTTTTTCAAATGTACCATTTTAGTACTACAAAAGTTTTCAAACTTTGCTTTTTACCCTTAATAATTACAAATTGCGCCCTTTGTACCAAGAAAAAATAGCACTTATTTGAAAATTTACCCCCCTTTACTAATTCTAGGTATTATATTACTCCCTCCATCCCAGAGTATATGTCCACCTTTTCTTTTTAGTCCGTTCCAGAGTATATGTCCACTCCCAAAAATAGCAAAGAATATTTACTATTCCTCCCATTCATTCTCTCTCCTACTTTACTTTTATACTCACAACACTTATATCACTTTCACCATTTCTTAATCTCCGTGTAAATGGGAGGGTGGACATATACTCTGGGACGGAGGGAGTAGAATATTACTCCCTCCGTCCCAAAGTAAGAGTACTTTCTATTTTATTACGTCCCAGAGTAAGAGTCTCTTTTTCCAAAATGGCAAATGATAGTAAATGATGAATAATGTTTTGGACAACTTTGTCGTTTTATGCTTCTATAATTTTTTTAAAAAAAAAACCACACTTATCAAGTTACCTTTTGCCCACTTGCACTTTAAATAGTGATTGGACAATTATATCCTCAATCCACTTGCAAAGTTTACCCATTTCCTATTATTTCCTTAATAAGCATGCACATTCAAGGTAGGACTCTTACTCTGGGACGTAGGGATTACATATTTTAAATAATACTGCCAATTTATAAAAGTTTCTGGCTTCTCCACTGATCATGGGTGATAAGGACTCCTTGGAAGATAAGTGATTCGTGCACTCTTACCTTCTAGCTGTTTAGCTCTCCTTGGTTCTGCTAGCGTGCAGTTCCTACTTGAGATAAAGGTCCATATGTTGGATTTGAACTTATGAAATACCCCCCCTCCCAAAATGATCTTCCCACTTTTTCGTTGTTACTACGAATGAACTTTGAGCAGTAATTTTAGGTTGATTTAGTTATCCTAATGAAAATCTAAAACTTGTTATTGATAGTATTGTTGATGGTGTATCAATTACAAGTTATAAATTTTCATTAGTATAATTAAACCAACCTATATTTACTGCTCAAAGTGCATTCGTCGTAATGACAATAAAAGTAGGAGGATCAGCTTGGGACAAATGGAGTACATAAAGAGTTTTCTGAAATTAGCCACCATTAACTAACTTTAGGCGCAGCTTTCCTCTTCAAGCAGGTCGTAAGGAGTTTTTACTACACATAATGGTTGCAAATTGAACAGTGTAGAGCATCGACCATAAATCTTCATGTAATCTACTGAGTGGCATCAAAATGAATAATCTACTTAAGTCATTACTCATTGCCATTCTACAGCTTATATGAGAGTGCATCAAAATCGGGTAGCGGCACGTTGCATATCTCATTTCTGCTTCGAAAGCATTGATGTGCTACAGTTGGTTGTTAATAATCTATACAAGTTTTCGGTAATCTGTATGTGACACTGAAACATAAGCTATTATTCAGAGAATGATGCTAGGTTAGTGGGTATTTGTAAAATAAGAAGAATATAATGGATGAAGGGGTATTTGTAAATTTTATATTTCATTTTCAGTCTTTTCAGTTTGATAATTTTTAAATATACCCCTTTTAGTACTTAAAGAGTTTCTTTAGTTATTGGGGCAAATAGTAATTATTGATATTAATATCCGTTAAATTACTAACGGTCATTAACGTTCATTAACACTAGTTAACGATTTTGGTTACATTTGCTAATTAATCAATAGTACCCAAGTCACTTTTGTTGTTTCAATAGTACAGATGTAAAAGTGAAAAAAGTGAATAGTACGGATGGCAATTTTGCAATAAACTCATTATGAAAACTATGGGTAGTTTCGTGGATAGGATTTGGAGTCAAAGTTCATTTACATTGACCATAAAAAATCAAAATGAGACAATTTTTTTGGGACAGGTGGAGTATTATGTTTTTTTTTTGTGTGTCTGAACCATTCGATCCGGGTAGGACTACAAGGGCGGCAAAACTCTCCCAACAAGTATTTAACACTTCTGCATTCTAAGGGCTCGAACCCGAGACCTCTGATTAAGCTAGAACACTCTCTTACCATGTGATCTAGGTGCTTGTTGGTACATACTCCCTCTGTCCCATAACTATGTGCACAAATTTCTTTTTTGGGCATCTCATTGATAAGTCACAGTTTTCTAAAATGACAAAGAATTTTTACTATTCATCTCACCCATTCTCTCTCTCCTACATTACTTTTACACTCACAATACCAATCAACATACTATTCCCTACCCTACTTTCTCTCTTTTACTCTACTTTTCACACTCACAACAACTATCCACTACTATTCATCCTTTAATTTATGTGCACAACTATGGGACGGGGGAGTATAAAGTATTATTGAGATTGCTTTTTGCATCTTGTGGGTTTAAGCCATTGGTTTGTTCAAATCCTAACACTATTATTAGTTTAGATCGATAATATTTTCAGTTAATTATTCATTTATTGATCGTGTTGATTGTTCCGTTGTGTCAGGTTTTGATATAATTTTCGATTTTTATGCACACTCCTACCTAGAATCAAATTTCAAGATAACATCATTGGGCTTTCATACTCATACACCAATAGTATTTCATCAAATAGCCCAAATCGATAAATGGGAGGGTGGACATATACTCTGGGACGGAGGGAGTAGAATATTACTCTCTCCGTCCCAAAGTAAGAGTACTTTCTATTTTATTACGTCCCAGAGTAAGAGTCTCTTTTTCCAAAATGGCAAATGATAGTAAATGATGAATAATGTTTTGGACAACTTTGTCGTTTTATGCTTCTATAATTTTTTTAAAAAAAAAACCACACTTATCAAGTTACCTTTTGCCCACTTGCACTTTAAATAGTGATTGGACAATTATATCCTCAATCCACTTGCAAAGTTTACCCATTTCCTATTATTTCCTTAATAAGCATGCACATTCAAGGTAGGACTCTTACTCTGGGACGTAGGGATTACATATTTTAAATAATACTGCCAATTTATAAAAGTTTCTGGCTTCTCCACTGATCATGGGTGATAAGGACTCCTTGGAAGATAAGTGATTCGTGCACTCTTACCTTCTAGCTGTTTAGCTCTCCTTGGTTCTGCTAGCGTGCAGTTCCTACTTGAGATAGAGGTCCATATGTTGGATTTGAACTTATGAAATACCCCCCCTCCCAAAATGATCTTCCCACTTTTTCGTTGTTACTACGAATGAACTTTGAGCAGTAATTTTAGGTTGATTTAGTTATCCTAATGAAAATCTAAAACTTGTTATTGATAGTATTGTTGATGGTGTATCAATTACAAGTTATAAATTTTCATTAGTATAATTAAACCAACCTATATTTACTGCTCAAAGTGCATTCGTCGTAATGACAATAAAAGTAGGAGGATCAGCTTGGGACAAATGGAGTACATAAAGAGTTTTCTGAAATTAGCCACCATTAACTAACTTTAGGCGCAGCTTTCCTCTTCAAGCAGGTCGTAAGGAGTTTTTACTACACATAATGGTTGCAAATTGAACAGTGTAGAGCATCGACCATAAATCTTCATGTAATCTACTGAGTGGCATCAAAATGAATAATCTACTTAAGTCATTACTCATTGCCATTCTACAGCTTATATGAGAGTGCATCAAAATCGGGTAGCGGCACGTTGCATATCTCATTTCTGCTTCGAAAGCATTGATGTGCTACAGTTGGTTGTTAATAATCTATACAAGTTTTCGGTAATCTGTATGTGACACTGAAACATAAGCTATTATTCAGAGAATGATGCTAGGTTAGTGGGTATTTGTAAAATAAGAAGAATATAATGGATGAAGGGGTATTTGTAAATTTTATATTTCATTTTCAGTCTTTTCAGTTTGATAATTTTTAAATATACCCCTTTTAGTACTTAAAGAGTTTCTTTAGTTATTGGGGCAAATAGTAATTATTGATATTAATATCCGTTAAATTACTAACGGTCATTAACGTTCATTAACACTAGTTAACGATTTTGGTTACATTTGCTAATTAATCAATAGTACCCAAGTCACTTTTGTTGTTTCAATAGTACAGATGTAAAAGTGAAAAAGTGAATAGTACGGATGGCAATTTTGCAATAAACTCATTATGAAAACTATGGGTAGTTTCGTGGATAGGATTTGGAGTCAAAGTTCATTTACATTGACCATAAAAAATCAAAATGAGACAATTTTTTTGGGACAGGTGGAGTATTATGTTTTTTTTTTGTGTGTCTGAACCATTCGATCCGGGTA
Source organism: Campanula takesimana (assembly GCA_026119855.1). NCBI lineage: Eukaryota > Viridiplantae > Streptophyta > Magnoliopsida > Asterales > Campanulaceae > Campanula > Campanula takesimana. Next base: position 94,086 of record JAOWBW010000139.1, read on the forward strand.
GGACTACAAGGGCGGCAAAACTCTCCCAACAAGTATTTAACACTTCTGCATTCTAAGGGCTCGAACCCGAGACCTCTGATTAAGCTAGAACACTCTCTTACCATGTGATCTAGGTGCTTGTTGGTACATACTCCCTCTGTCCCATAACTATGTGCACAAATTTCTTTTTTGGGCATCTCATTGATAAGTCACAGTTTTCTAAAATGACAAAGAATTTTTACTATTCATCTCACCCATTCTCTCTCTCCTACATTACTTTTACACTCACAATACCAATCAACATACTATTCCCTACCCTACTTTCTCTCTTTTACTCTACTTTTCACACTCACAACAACTATCCACTACTATTCATCCTTTAATTTATGTGCACAACTATGGGACGGGGGAGTATAAAGTATTATTGAGATTGCTTTTTGCATCTTGTGGGTTTAAGCCATTGGTTTGTTCAAATCCTAACACTATTATTAGTTTAGATCGATAATATTTTCAGTTAATTATTCATTTATTGATCGTGTTGATTGTTCCGTTGTGTCAGGTTTTGATATAATTTTCGATTTTTATGCACACTCCTACCTAGAATCAAATTTCAAGATAACATCATTGGGCTTTCATACTCATACACCAATAGTATTTCATCAAATAGCCCAAATCGATAAATGGGAGGGTGGACATATACTCTGGGACGGAGGGAGTAGAATATTACTCTCTCCGTCCCAAAGTAAGAGTACTTTCTATTTTATTACGTCCCAGAGTAAGAGTCTCTTTTTCCAAAATGGCAAATGATAGTAAATGATGAATAATGTTTTGGACAACTTTGTCGTTTTATGCTTCTATAATTTTTTTTAAAAAAAAACCACACTTATCAAGTTACCTTTTGCCCACTTGCACTTTAAATAGTGATTGGACAATTATATCCTCAATCCACTTGCAAAGTTTACCCATTTCCTATTATTTCCTTAATAAGCATGCACATTCAAGGTAGGACTCTTACTCTGGGACGTAGGGATTACATATTTTAAATAATACTGCCAATTTATAAAAGTTTCTGGCTTCTCCACTGATCATGGGTGATAAGGACTCCTTGGAAGATAAGTGATTCGTGCACTCTTACCTTCTAGCTGTTTAGCTCTCCTTGGTTCTGCTAGCGTGCAGTTCCTACTTGAGATAGAGGTCCATATGTTGGATTTGAACTTATGAAATACCCCCCCTCCCAAAATGATCTTCCCACTTTTTCGTTGTTACTACGAATGAACTTTGAGCAGTAATTTTAGGTTGATTTAGTTATCCTAATGAAAATCTAAAACTTGTTATTGATAGTATTGTTGATGGTGTATCAATTACAAGTTATAAATTTTCATTAGTATAATTAAACCAACCTATATTTACTGCTCAAAGTGCATTCGTCGTAATGACAATAAAAGTAGGAGGATCAGCTTGGGACAAATGGAGTACATAAAGAGTTTTCTGAAATTAGCCACCATTAACTAACTTTAGGCGCAGCTTTCCTCTTCAAGCAGGTCGTAAGGAGTTTTTACTACACATAATGGTTGCAAATTGAACAGTGTAGAGCATCGACCATAAATCTTCATGTAATCTACTGAGTGGCATCAAAATGAATAATCTACTTAAGTCATTACTCATTGCCATTCTACAGCTTATATGAGAGTGCATCAAAATCGGGTAGCGGCACGTTGCATATCTCATTTCTGCTTCGAAAGCATTGATGTGCTACAGTTGGTTGTTAATAATCTATACAAGTTTTCGGTAATCTGTATGTGACACTGAAACATAAGCTATTATTCAGAGAATGATGCTAGGTTAGTGGGTGTCCTTTTATACATCATGTTGCAGATGCTTACACAACCGATGATTAAAAAAAAAAAAAAAAAAACTGCGAGTTTGTGTATTTGTGTGTTTTTTACATAATACATCTCTGGCACAGGCACTATTGCTAGATGAATCAACTCTGGCTTTTCAGGAATCTCGTTTGTCCTTGCTTTCTATGCTACTTATAGTTCTCTTGATGATATAACTGTACTTGTAATTCGTATTTGTAAACCAGCTGTACTATCACTGGAAACCAATCTTTTATAGCTACGAAGTCTTGTGTTTGACATAAAAGATAAGGGTTAACACCTTTTCTTTTCATCTTTAGATTGAGTCAGTTTTCGTATTATATTTCACATTTAATCTTCTCGACGTGGTAATTTTTCTGTAACATTTGGCTTTTTTTTCCTTGTACTTCAGAATAGCCATCTCATATATCTTTGTCTAATGAAGAAGTTATGTAGGTTGTTGTACTAGCTGTGCTGTCCGTATAAAGTCTGGAGAGATTAGACAGCCTGAAGCGTTAGGGATATCTGCAGAATTGAAAGCTAAGGTTTGTATGTTACTCCTCTTGCTTCATGTAATACTCTCTCAGTCTCGGAAAGATAGTCCCATTTGACTTTTGATGGTCAGCACAAATTAACTTTGACCAAACTCTAATGTCAATCTAATCATTCGAATGAAATTCTAAGAATTGTTACTTCCTCCTTCCCAAAATGAATGGCCAAAAAGTTTTCAAATTTGCCCTTGATCAAGAGTAAATTTGATATTTAACTTCAGCTTGCACAATCATGTAAGACCATTACTTAAACCAACAATTTGTTTTGGTAGAACTTCTTGCCATGCATAAGTTATGAAGTGATACAAAGGTTTTAGTTTAAATCATGTACACAGCATTGTTAGTGTTGTTTATAAGCACCCAGCCTCACATAGAACCAAATCTCTAAGCATCTCTGCATAGCCTCAGCATCTGGAAATAAAACTGTACACCCTCCACACTAAAATAGGAGCCTCCTATTGACTTTACACGAGTATGAGAAAGTATTTGACTTCTTAGTCTTTTCCTTTAGTACACTCATTTATTACTTAGCACTGTCAAATCATATGAGGATTCATGTTAGCCAACCCCGAATTATTTTGAGACTAAGGCTTTGGTGGTGGTGTTGTAGTTGTTGTGTCAAATCATAGGGACCTAGCTCGTCTTTAACCACACTTTAAATGGGTTCCACAGACAATAGGCATGAGGAGAGTTTCAGTGAACGACAATTTGGGACATCAAAATAAATAGGGAGACTCGTTATAGAGACGGAGGAAGTAATTTCTATGAACAGCGTCAATGAGTATCAAACTGCTGACAAGATGAATAGACTGAAACCAAATTTTCTTAAGTCTTATAATTTCTCTTTAAAAGAAGTCCAATAATTTCTGAAATGTCTCTTTTGATATTTGCTGTTTGATTTATTTCAAAGTTTCTAATATGTTTTTAATAGTAGACTTATTTAAATACTTCCCTATACCTTTATAACATAGCAGCAGGGAAGCTATACTTCAGTCTTCAGCAAACACGCGAACCAGACTATCAGGATGGTAGATAAAATTGACTAGTTGTCCTCTACAAAATAAACACCACTTTCACGATAAAATTATTTAGTGATCGCAAAGTAAACGTGCAAAGAATCCTCCATCAATTTATTTCAAAGATGAAATTTGTTGGAATGGAAGATACTTCAACATATCACTTTAACGGACATTTTAGTGCACCGCACTTTAATGTTACTCAGCATTTCATGAAGTCAATGAACAGCAATTATTTACTTATCTTATCCCTCTGCTGTCTCTTTGTTTCAAGAGCCTAACTCTAAATGTTTTTGGACGGGGATGCATCTTGCTTTCTTTCTTCTTCCTCTTTGCCTTCTTGGATTTGATCACCACCATGTGAAATCATTATTTGTTTTTTCTGAACTATAGGGCTATGCACTTCTATGTGTGGGCTTCCCGACCTCTGATATTGAAGTTGAAACACAGGATGAGGATGAGGTAACTTTGCATGACTCTTGTCTCACTCACTTTTTCGAGTTCCAATCGGCTATAACCTCCTCTCATATTATTAGCTAAGCATGTATAAATTTATGGTTCATGTTTATAACGGGCAAAGAATGTGGCGATATCAGGTTATATACTCCCTATGTCCCGGAAAGTTTGTCACATTTGACTTTTTTTGGTCAACACACATTAACTTTTACAAAACATTGATGTCGATTAAATCATCCTGGTGAAATTCTAAAGATTGTTATTAATAAATCACTATCAATAACAATCTTTAGAATCTCATTGTGATCATCTGATTGATACTAATGTATGGTGGTCAAAGTTAATGTGAGTTGACCATAAAAAGTCAAGTGGGACAAACTTTCCGGGACAGAAGGAGTATTATTTTGCACGCAATCCTGCGTTATTGGTCTTAGACTGCTTTATGATCTGTTTACCTTTCTTGGTGATTTGTATTTGAAAAAATGTCATCCTTGGCCTGTGCAGGTATATTGGCTTCAATTTGGAAGATATTTCGCTCGAGGACCTATTGTAAGCTTTATATTCCTCAGTAATCGACACAAGAAACTTTTTAATACTTAGAATGAGCAGAATGCTGGTATGTTATGGCTTTTATATAAAAGAAAGAGAAAGTAGAAGAAAGAATACTAATTTATGGGTCAAATATGGAGAAATGAAGTGGATATAAAACCAAAAATGCTACTTCCCTCGTCTGGTCGTCCCTAAATGAATGTCCACAAACTTCATTTAAGGGACATTCTGAAATTTTTTACTTCAAATACAATAAAATGACAAAGATGTGTAAATATTCTTGTATCCGCTTTCTAAACATATAGTTTTGCAAGTGTAAAATGACGAGTGAAAAAAAAAATTGCTAAAAAGCATTTAGGGATAAAGTTTTGACAGAAATGACATTCATTTTGGGACAAAATTTTCTTGAAAATGGACAATTATTTAGGGACGGAAGAAGTAGTTAGAGTTATCTTACTTGATCCTGTGGTTGCTGCAGGAAAGGGACGATTATGCATTGGAGTTAGCAATGGGCGATGAGTGAACTTCTCCAGATAGTGAATTAGATGTCCGGATCTGTTTACTGAGTGTGTAGATGTAAAAATTTCTAACTTGTCCTCTTAGGATTTGTTTGTAATATCCATGTGCATGCATTCTTTTCATCTTCATATATTATTATTGCATGCAGAAGAAAACTGTACTAGACTGGCGTGTGGAACGTATGTAGCTTTCTTCTGAATATAGCGGCAGTACAGAAAAAAAAATTGTTCCGTTAGCTGTTAATATATGCGAGTGGGTTCCTTGGCTATAAGTCCACGTGTTTTTCCGGGATGAGTCACACTTAGGGGGAGTGTTAAGATTTGATAATACATGGTTTGGGTTCTTACATCAGTTGGTAACTTAACAATATCTAAGCCCACTTGGTCAGCTTGTATAGAGTCGGATCCAGTGTGTGTGCAGTCCGATTTTGATAGTAGATGAGTTACATTTTATAGCAGGGGAGTTATGTTTTATATTACGTGTAATGTTTTATCAGGAATCCTAACAACTAGTTGCATCTTTTAGTACAAGAGTTAGATTTTATAATTTTATAGTAACATAAAACTGACTTTGGTGCAGTCTGACTGCTGACTGCACAAGACTCCAAATCCCTACCGATGTTCATGTAACAGCGACTTACTGCTCCGTTGTATGGTGTGTCATCTGTTGACCGCATGCAACGACAATCAGAAATAAAAAAAAATATCACAAGTCAATACCCATCAATCAATTTCCTGCACTCACAAGATCCCTTGAAATAATCCTTGATGTTTTTTTTTTCCTGATGCTTATCTTCATCTCTTTGGTCCCAAAAGTCATCTTCTTAAGATTCTTAGATTCAAACAGTTCCATGAATATAAAGTTCATTACATTTAATGTCAGACAAACTCAGAAGATAAATTGTTGACATAACTAATGCCTTATGTTTCATGGCACCTGAAAGTTGAAAATGAAATTCTACTTATCCAAAACGAAGCTTCTGCTCAGCTTAAAACCTTAAAGTTCGCCCATTATGAACTCGGTACATATTTAGATACAAAACTGCGTATTCGTACATTCATAATAAACCCGTAAAAGATGAAGATTAACTCTATACATCATACATGTAGGGAGGAGGAGAAACGATCTCTGTTTTCTGAGAGATGCTGTTATTCTCGTGTTACTTTGGAATCAATAGGGACCGTTGATTTTAGTAGTAGCGTAGTTTCTGTCTGATTTAGCTGTTGAATTTCTGGTCAGTAATGCTTGGTGAAGCCTGTTTCAGCCAGTAAGAAACATTTTCAGTTAAAAATAGCAACATTTATTGGTAAAACTTAAGCCTTGAATTACTCATAAGAACAATGTTTCTCCTATTTTCTCATCATTGTATGTGTGTCCGACCTTTCTCTGGACCCACGTATAGTGAAAGCTCTTATAACACCAGGTTGGCTTCTTATTTTATTTTTCGTACACCTATTCTTGCTTAACGAAATGCAGATGTAACGTCATGGAGATTCATATTAATGTGTTAGCAATCAAAGAGGAAGATTATATACTGACCCCAACAGAAGTCACGAAATTGCAGACTGCACATTTTACAGACCGAGCTCCATATTGGTACATCAGTAGCATCCGGCAGTTCCCACAATTTACATGCGCTACCTGATTTGCTGCAATAATTCACCTTTGGTACTTGAGCATTACATAAGATATGCACTATGGATAACTCTAAGTAGTACTCCATCCATCCCTGAAAGATCGACTCATTTTACTTGGTCAAATTCCACTTGTGTTGACCAACAAAAGTCAAATGAGACTATCTTTCCGGGACAAAGGGAGTACAATATTTAAGCTTTATATGTGATATGTGGCTCCAAATAAGCTGGTCCCAAATAGGGTTTTGAGCATCTTGCATAGATCCTGTAGAGGGGAGTTACTTGGATAAGTAATATGTACCTTCCATGGCTAAATTGATCGTGTGACAGCACGAACACTGCACGCTTGTTGCCCCGCGTATGTACATGAGTAATGTGTGGCAGCCTCCACAAACGAGTTGAGCCATTTCTGTACCTGTTTCAGGACATGAAACCGAAAATTACTAAGAATACTCCCTCAGTTCCATAATAATAATAAGCGTCGCAGCTGACTTGTCAAACTGCTTATGGAATGTGCTTTGCTTGATTGTACGTTGCTTGTACCATGGTAAAATTGCACTGAGCCTATGTCCTTCGGAAACGCGACACTTATTTTGAAAAAGACAAGAAGAAGAGCGCGACATGTTTTATGGGACGGAGGCACTATCAAATGGAGTACTATAGTTGTTGGTTAATTCATACCAGGAGGTGGAACTCCTGTGACTGCATTGCAAACGGCACAGCATACTGAGGTTGCTCCGACTGGATAAAGTAGAAGGTTTCGACATCCTGAACATACTAGTTGGCTCTGTGAACCTGCTGAAAAGTGACATTTTATTTCAGAATAGATAAAAATAGAGTAACTCTGTTTTCTGATGATAGGTATCAGACTAAATATTGGTGATTTTTCAATTCGTATACTACCTCCGTCTGCACAGTTACTGTTCATTTGGTCGATTCAATCGAACTTTGACCATAATTTTATAAAGATCTAGATATTCTTATGCAATTCTAAAAATCGTTATCGTTTCAATGTTAGGAATAGTATCAATAACATTTGTTTAGATATCCAGATTTTCATAATTTTATGTTCAAAGTTCGATTGACTTGACCGAAAAATCAAATTGTACCCATTGAGGTGGGACGGAGGTAGTATATAGTATCAATAATAAACCTAATATTGGTGATTTTGTTTTGGATAAAGTAAATGAAAGCTCGAGACGAATTCATCGTACCATTGGTAGGAGGAGGTGTAAAGGGTACCGGTGGAGTCGGGTACGGAGCAAGCGGGACCGGCATTGCTATGAATCTGATGGAAAGGTAAAACTCTATCTTAATTCCAATATCTCAAAAGCTTGCTGCTTTAGAGACATGAAACAGAGCTTCTTCTCCTTCTCCCTTTCTTACCATTACCTAAGCTACAAACAAGAAACATGAAACAACATTAAATCCAAGATAATTTGTTAAGCTGATGAAATATTTGAAGAAATCTTGGAAAACCCACCATTACCCTTTTAGGAAACTTCTGTTGTATTGTATGAGTGGGGGTGTGTGACTATATGCAAAAGTTTCAAGAAAATGAGAAACAAGTGTCAGAAAAATGCAGACTGAAAAATCCCTAGTGAAGTTATGCTCTTTTAGAAATTCATTGGTGAAGAAATCTGTATATATTGCAGTTTGTAATCTGTGAATTGAGTTTGATTGTTTGGAGTGGGGCAAGCACATACCTTTGAAGGATGGCAGATGAGAATGAGAGAGAGAGAGGTGGGCAAATGTTATAGAGTTAGAAAAAAAAGGGTGGATGTTAAAAGTTGGAAATTCTTACTCCCTCCGTCTCAGATTAAGGTTCTTACTTTCTTTATTAATTTGTCTGAGACTAAGGTTTTTTTTATTATTTAAAATGGACAATGGGACCATTTGTCATTCTCACAACAAAAAGTCTCAACCCACTTTCTCTTTCCTACTTTCTCCTACTTTACTTTTCATACTCACAATATTTTCTTTTTCTTAATTTCCGTGTAACTGTAAAAAAGTCAAACTAAAAACCTTAGTTTGAAACGGACAAACTACCATTTTGTCTGTCTCATTTCAATTTAGCGAAGGTGAGGCTTTCACTTCTTTTTCTGGGTTGCAAATGTGGTCATCCCTATTCATGATGGTGGCATATCAAGATCAACATTTTGTCGAGAAAATGTGGGCACAACCAAAAACTCGCGCTCACATACAAACTAACCTTGCCGACGATTAGCCCTAGCCACGGCGACGGCGACCACTTCTTCTCCTGCGGCGACAACCACTTCTTCTCCTGCGGCGACGAGGCGAGCAACCGGCAAGTTGAAGTCGGTGACACCACGGCGCTTTTGAATATCGACGATTCCCACACCACGGCGACGGCGACGAGGCGACCAGCTAGTAGCCACCACTTCTCCTCTTCCGGCAACGGCAAGTACTAATTCTTCACCACTCTATGATAGAATTCACACACACATACACACTCGTATATAGTGCTCTTTTCATTTTGTTTTAGTTTTAATGTTTGTTTTAATTCTGAATTTGGGGTGGAATTGTGACTCAATTACTAAAGTGGGTTCTGCTAGTTATGAATTATGATAGAACTATTGTGGGTTTCCTGGTTTTGGTAATGAAAATGAGCAATTAAATGCAGACTGGAGTACTTTTTTGGACTTTGGGGGCTGAATTTTGGTATTTTTTTTTGACCAGGTGATCAAGTCAATTAGTCAACTAATCCCGTGTTCGTCCCGTATTGTCCCGCGTCCCGAGGTGATTTGGGATGGGACGGGGAATTTCCGTCCCGCGTAAAATTAGGCCCGTCCCGTCCCGTCCCGTATACATAGCGGGACACCATAGTTTTGTCCCGTCCCGTCCCGTTATCCAGAATTGACGGCTCTATCCGAGATACATTTGAAACGATCGTAGTTATTGGGATCAAAACGAACGATCAACTTAATACCAACTGCTATACAATCATGCCACAATTGCAATAGCACCCGAACTGATCACCCAACCAACCCCACATCTTCAAATGCAAGCACGTGAGTAGGCCTGGCAATGTGCGGGTTGGGTTGGGTTGAGTTGGGTCGGGTTGTGGCGGGTTAACGGGTTGAGACGGGTCGGCCTGCTACAGCCCGTTTAAGTTGCCGGGTCAAATGGGTTGGGTTGAAACGGGTCGGCCCATTTATTTTTTTGGGCGGGGTGCCTTAATTTTATTAATTCTACCTATTTATGTTTACGGGTTAAAGCTGGTCGAACCGGGTTGTGTTGGGTCGACCCGTTAAGCTTAACGGGTTGAGACGGGTAACTCGTTTCAACCCGCTAACTTAAATGGGTTGGGTTGTACGGGTTAGTGGGTAACGGGTCAAAATTGCCAGGCCTATCTCGATGTTGATGGTCAAAACTGATTTAAAATCCGAGATACATTTAAAACGATCGTAGTCTTTAAGATCAAAACGAACGATCAACTTAATACCAACTGCTATAAAATCACGCCACGATTGCAATGGCACCCGAACTGTTCACCCAACCCCACATCTTCAAATGCAAGCACGTGAGTAGTGTTTTAAACCACAGGCTCCCTTCTCATGGGACTTTAAACAAGTCATATTTAGCCACGTACCTTACCTTACCCCATAGAAAAAAAATTGTACTCTAGTTCTTTCCATTTAAGGGGTTAACATACTATTCATACTTTGGCAGAACACTTTTTTGGTAATAATAATTTGGAATTAGATAGTGCATGTCATTATTTGGCAGAACCCCTTTTTGATAATAATAATAATAATTTGGAATTAGATAGTGCATGTCGCGGGAACGTGAAGTTTAAAAGACAATTATACCTATATAATATTTGACATCGCAAAAATTTTACCAGTAAATTTAAATTTAACATTCGCGACTGCTAGATGAGATATCTCTAGACCTGGAGCCACTTGATACCATCTAATCCGACAGGACAAGAGAAAGTGGGGTATGACTAACAGAGCGAAGGGTTACGACATCAAACGTGGTTTTCTATTTTGTGGCCAATATACATGTGCCCTCTCATATCAAGGCACTCCCCCGTGGCATTGGGTGACATAGATTTACATGATTGTTATTGTCTCAAACAAATTCATTTCACTTTCATTGATTTTGTTTATGTCCAAAAGATAATATCTCAAATTTTATCATTGTGATTGTGAAGGCATATTCAAATTGATGAGGCCACGAGGCTCACATCCTTGAAATTCACTTTCTCATTTCTTTTCTTTTTTTTTCTTTTTTTTGTGTGTGTTCCGCTAACAAATAATTACATCATTGACTATGAAGGACACAGTGTTAGTAAATTAACGAGAGCATGCGCAAAACTCATACCAGTACTTCTGTAGTTTGGATATGTATAGTTAAATCATTCACAGTGGTGCCTTTACGATAAGGCTTGTACTGATGTGGAAGATAAGCCTTCCACATCAGTTTTATGTTTCTTTTTTTTTTTTTTTTTTTTTTACAACCCACAATATTTAAAAAAAAACAAAAAGAAAAAAAAATAATAAAACGTTGGTATCACTCCGGTAATTATTTCACTTCTATTTTGCCAATAGGCTATCACATTCTAGACCTACACGTGCTTAATTTAGACAATATTTTGTTACATTTAAATGTAAATGTCGCTTTTACACGTATTAACATGTCGACTTCGTTTATTCTACCAAATACAATTTGTTATTCAGAAAAAATGGAGAGCCATAAACGAAAATGGCATGAAATAACAAGAAAAGCATGGCTAGTAGTGACCCTTAATTCCATGGTGAGAAACCCTAAGAGTTCCCACAAAAAAGGTTGTCCAAATTGATGATGTATACACGCATGGACCACTTATTTGTACTCTCTTCGTATGTTCTCCGCGTTCCATTATTTTATTTTACATAACGCTCACTCCGTCTCATAACCATGTGTGCACAATTTTTTTTAGGTGTTTCACACTTTTACTATTTTTCTTACTCATTTTCTTTTTTACATTTTTTTTATTCTCACAACACCAATAAACTTACTGTTCCCTACCCCACTTTCTCTATCTTACATCATTTTTCACACTCATTACTATTCATCTCTTAATTCCCGTGCACAACTCATTTTGTGCACATGGTTATGAGACAAGAGAGTATTATTTTTTTTAATAGACAAATGAAAATGATAATTCTATCGATAATAATTTAATTGACCAAACATTATTTCTAAAATAAAAATAAAAAAAATTGACCAAACATGAAACTTGTTTTATGACATAGAACACAGCCTTAAAGATATGGGAAGACTAGAAGACAAACGAGTTTCTTCCTATGGAGATTTTACAAAATCAGGACAGTTTTATCCGATTGTACTAAGTCATTTCCATGTCTAAATCCCATAATCTCATTATATTTTGTTTACAAGTGTTTCAGATTATATTTAGCGTTAAAAGGTTAGGGCTAGTTGAGTGCATGTTTATAGTAGAAATGTTAAAAAGTGATTGAAGATTTGTACCAGTAGACTAAGGCTGTGATCAGGGACGTAGTTGTTTAGGGGCAAGGGGGGTCAATTGACCCCCCTGAACTTTTAAGCAATGTTAATCTAACCTCCTTCAACTTTAAAGTTTACATATATATGCAATTTTGACCCCCCCTGAACTTTGCCAAAATTACAAGCTATGTCTAAAAGTTTGAGAAGAGAAAGAGTTGTGCAATGAATTGAAACATGGAAAATTTGAAATAGTTAAAGTGAAATTGTTACCTAGTGAATACTAATATCAAATGGCAATATCTAAAACATAAATCACCACTCAATAAGTGGTAAACATAATATTAATATCGATGCTTCATTTTTCGATTATAATTTATTAATCCACTTAGGAATTGCATTTTAGATGTCAAAAGCAGTGATAATTGTTAAAACATGAAAGAAATCAGCGAGCTTGCTCGAATGATGTTTATGATAAGAATCATATCCTATTTTATTAACTTATTTATCGTGAAAATTGATATTGGTTTTCACCAAGTTCTTTTATTTAAGTAACGGTTTATGTATGAAACAAGTTTTTTAACAATTGCGTAGTGCATTTTTTGATACCTTATACTTCCCCCGTTTCAAGAAAGTCGTCATACTTTTCATTTTTAATATGTCGTAAAATATTAATGTGTTTCTACATGTAGCAATAAATATATTTATATATTAACAAAGAACAAGCAGATAAAACATGCTTCAAAAATGTTAATTTTCAAACAGAACAATCACAGTAGTGTATATTTTGACCCCCCTCACTTTAATTCCTGGCTACGTCCCTGGCTGTGATCCTCGGACTCTTTGGTTTACCCCCGCCGTATCTGTGTCAGACACTCGTATTTTAATCTTGTTGAGAAGGGTCTGGCGAGGTGACCAACAAGTCTGAGCATCATAGGACTAAGGTGTTGGGACATGGCTTGCAACACAGGTCATTTAGTAATTCCATACATGAAATCATACCTATAATGTTAATATAAAGTGTAGTGAATTAAAATAATGTGTAGAATTCCTGGATGTAATATTATCTATTTTTGATGGGCAAAATGGTAATTTAACATCACTAAAGGTTGAAAGGGTGTAGTCCCTAAATGAGGTGACTTTTGGTTTCATATATAAAGGGTTCTCCATCAACCCTAGAAATCACTCCATTCATTTTATTTTCTCTCCTAAATAATCTTCATATTGCTAGAGACATTAGAGAAAAAAGGCACAATCATTTAGAAGAACTCCGTCCTCTTAATTCTTCTTCTTCTTATTCTCCCTACAACATCTGTAATGGATTCAACATGTATTATTTCGCTTCCGCCTTCATCTTCTTCCTCATTCTTATTCTGAAAATGAACGTAGCATTCAGGGATATAAAGAATTGTTCCAACAATTGGTATCAGAGCCCCGTTCATTTTTGTTTAAGTTTGGGTTCTTCTTTGGGAAAGTTTTGTACTTTCAATTTGATTCATTTTTCCTGTTGAATCATTAAGTTTTAAAGTTGATTAGGGACTCTAATTCATTCATAGAGTACTGATAATCATCATCTAAAATTCAGAAAATGGTTTGATAGTATTTTGTTCATTAAATTAAAATGGTTCAAGTTAGATTATCCCTTCATAACATGGTTTTATGTTTTAAGTACATACCATGTGGATCTACTTACTTGATTCCATTAATTTTAAAAGCAAGATTATCCTAAATAACATGGTTTTATGTTTTAAGTACATACCATGTGGATCTACTTGTTATTCATGCCTTTTGGGACAAAATATGGAAAAAGTGCAGCAAAAATGCATGAAACGGTGGCTTTAGCCCGGTCGGGTATTATGGTCCACCCGGTCGGGTCTTATGTTCTGCCCGGTCGGACCTCAAGAAAAGACCCGGTTGGACTAAATGTGTTTGCCCGGTCGGGTCTTTGGTTCCGCCCGGTCGGCCATTGTATGTTGCCCGGTCGGGTATTAGGCATTGCCCGGTCGCGCATATTCACAGGATTTTTGCCTTTTTCAAGATGTTGCACAATTTTGTTTCCCCTTTTAAACAAAACCATAATTATTTTCAAACCTTAAAGTCCTTGATTAATTATATGCTTTGACAATTTTATTCATTGTTTAAATAATATTGTCGCCTAAGTGATTTACGTTATTTAAACCCTAAAATTGTAAAGTGTTGGATGTTTAAGTTGATATGTGAATGGCTTGAATTTTCCAAAGAAGATCTTGACATTTGACTAAACTTGGGCATTCATGTGGTAACAAGTAAAATATACATTAGGTTATTTTCTTAGGTACTTATGTCGGCCCAAAGGAAGATTAAGTATTTATTAAAATATAAGTTCAAATTACTTGTTGCCTAAGGCAATCATTTATGAGTCAACTCGCAATCCAAAGATTAGTTTTGATGTCATGTTGATTGTCTTGTTGATGGATTTCATTGATATAATTAATCATTATTTATTGTGTAGTTTCTTATTTATGTTTTGTATTCATTCTTGTTCTCAAAATTCCAACAAATTTGTTTATTGCTTCATCTGTAATTACTGCTATGAGTACCGTTGCAATGTGGGACTAATTATAAAACTTGGAAAACAAATAATTATAATCTTGGGCTATATAGAACTCGCATTAAGGGATCCGTTTCTCTTCTTATTGCTTGAGTGCTGAGAAGTGACACGCTCTAATCGCGTAAGCCTAATGATCATAAAGAATATTGTCCCGGAGACCTTTTGGACGGTGTCTCCGAGGATATTGATGCTACAAACATTCCTTGATACCCCTGAGGAAACTTGTTTCCATAAGGTATAAAGGGTACCGGGAATTTAAGGGAGTACATTTTAGAAATAGTTCATCTATTGACGAAACGAAAAGGCACTTAAGTTAAGGATATCGGATGATATTCTTGTGCATTTAGTTTTAATCTTTCTTCCTTGGTTTGGTTGCTTTGAAGTGACCTATCAATGTCAAAAGGACAAGTGAAATATTAATGAATTACTTTCACTTATGACACAAGAAGAAGATAAGTTAAGAATAATTTAGAACTAAAGGTACTCATTTAGCATCTACCTTTTCTCATGGGACAAGAGAAGAGGGAAAGAAACTGTGGTTGCAAGTAAAAAGAAGCTTAAAGGATCATCTCATGATCATAAAGAAAAGAAATGTTTCTTTTGCAAGGACCTTACTAACATGAAGTTCGATTATCCTAAGTCTCACGCTTGGCGTGAGAGGTATATCATTTGGTCTTGTTTGTATTGTATTAAGGCTAATTTGGTTTCAGTTCCTACATTTACATGGTGATTGGATTTTGGTGCAACCAATCACATAAGGATGTTCAAGTAGGATTGCCTAAATTACCGAAGACCTAGTAAAGATGAAGAAATTCATCTATATGGAAACTAGGAATCCGGTTAGAGTTATAGGCATAAGGATCATTTAAATTATTGTTAAGTACTAAGTATTATTTTGTATTAAATAATATATTTATTGTACCATCATTTAAATGAAATTATGATATTTATCACAATATTGGACAAGGAAGGTCACTCTTGTTCATTAATAATAAGTGTGATCTCTATTTTAATTCCAAAAGTTGTTGGCACTAGTACTTTGTCAAGTATTCTTTCTTCACTTGACATTATTCAAACAATAAATATGTCCCTTAATAATGAAACCAAAACTAGAAAGCAAAAGTTATCAAGTAAATTTTATTTTATTTTTCATTAAGGCATAGGAATTTGGGTCATATTTCCAAAAGGAAAATTGATAAGCTTATGTTAAATAAAATCTTAAACAAACTTGATATTTTGGAAAATACTTTTGCATTAAATGCCTTAAAGGAAATTTACAAACATTAAAAGAATAGTATTCTCGAGAGTATCAAGTGTCTTTAAAACTAATACATATAAACATTGTGGGCCATTCATTATTCCTTCGTGGAAAGGTCAACAATAGTTATTACATTTATAAATGACTACTCTCAATATGGATGCATTTATTACTTCATGCAAAGACTCAAGTTATGGACGTTTTCAAGTCTTATGAGGTCAAAGTTAGAAATCAACTTTGAAAGACTATTAAGAACATTAGGTCCAATCATGATAGAGTATATCATGGTTGGAATGATTGTTAAAGGGAACAACGTCTAGGTCCTTTTTTCTCGCTATTTTGAAGAGTGTGGGATTGTCTCCATCTACATTAAGCCCGGTACGCCTAGCATGAATGATGTACACAAGAGACATGATAAAATCCTTAAGGAAATGGTAATAAGCATGTTTTGTGCTTCTTTTACCTCACTTATTATGGGCGATACATTAAAACCGCAGCCCTTATTCTCATTAAAGCTCCCTCTAAGCTAATAATAAAAACCCTTTGTGATTTTGGGATGAATAAGGAACACGTCTGTTGGGTACGCTTATCACTTAACCCTCCTACATTTGTTAGAATTGATTGATACCATCACCTATAAGTATTTTTACGGACTTTAGGACCTCATGTAAAGAAGTTAATAACTTCAATTTTTTAGTTAAGTCCTTTTTATAGTATAGGCTTAGATGATAGGATTTGAAGCTTTAAAGATCAAAGATTACCTAAGCAAGGATTCATTTCGCTACGCAGAATGTTCTCTGCGCAGGTCGCCACTGCGCATAGATATCTTTGCGCAGCCCTTGACCTTGCTCAGTTTTCAAGATCTTATTTCCTACTCTCAAGAGATCTTTGTGACCAAGCATGGTGCGCATGCTGCTCATGCGCTGACTCCATGCGCGCCGGCAATGCGCATGCCTTTGTGCGCGGACACAACCTTGGTCAAGCTCCTCATCTCCTGATCTCTCATTCTAGAAAGTTTGGAAAACGCTTAGAAGATGCACGCCTATTAAAATGCTGAGGTGTGCACAAACGACAAAATAAGCACACTCAGCAAAACCATTGGTGGAGACACGCTTCAAAGAAATATCTCAAGTGAAGACAGCTGTCAACCTTCTAGAAGAAGCTTTTGAGTTTGGTCTTCATGCTCAGTCTCCAAACGGCTCTAAATCACCTGCGCACGAATCATATTGTGCCAGGTCATCATCTTTGATCAGAGCCCTAACGGCTATAAAGGACAGCTGCGCGCCAATCACGTTGTGCCAGCTCATTGTCCTTGCTCAGAGCTCCAACGGCTATATTCAAGCTCTCAGCTATAAATAGCCTGCTCATCTTCATTTCCAAGCTGCCTTTTGATTTTGCCATTTTCATCGGCCCTTGATCATCCCTTTGATCAAGCCCCTCTTGTTGGCCACTATGCTTCAGAGCTCGAATTTCATGCTTCACTGAAAAACCATGAAGATCTGAAGACTGCTGCTTAGTTTTTCCAGATTCTTTAGAACAGCCTTCAAGATCTTCAAACCTTCAAAACTCCTGCTCATATCACAAAGCCTATATCACCAGAATTCTTGGTGCTCTTCATCTTTCATGTTCATAGAGCCCAGAATTTCTGTCACACACACACCTCTTGAAGCTTTGATCATTTTGATCTAACTTCTTGAGATACACCGGTTTAGCCTAGGATTTGTTCTTCATAGATAATAGATCTTGAGTTAGTATTGAGCTCAAATGTTGTAATTTGTAATACTCTCTCATATAATAAGATCTACATTAGAAATCCAAGACTAACCATCTTGGTAGAGGATGTAGATCTTTCATCGATCGAACCTCTCCAAATAGTGTGTTCATTACTTACTGCATATTTCCTGCTTAACTTTTTATGAACTGCTTTGTTTGATCTTTCAGATTGCTACACTTTGATGCTGTAATTGTTATTGCTCATTTGCCTTAGAATCCCTTTTTGCGCCACTCTTAAGCCTCATTCTTAGCGCGTGCGTTTTTATCTCTGCGCAGTATACCCTGCGCAGAGCTGCTTTAAATTTCCGCTGTGCATTTCACACTCTTACCGCGCGCTATACTTAGCCAAAATAAGAGTTGTGCGCATCTGCCATTGAATTGCAAAAGGGTTTGAAAAGAATTTTAAAACGCTATTCACCCCCCCCCCCTCTAGCGATTTTCACACCCTTGTTGCCCCTTTAGGGACCAACAAGTGGTATCAGAGCGAACACCTTCATAAAACATGTTTCTGTTTTTCAAGCTTAACAGCTTGGGTACCGATTCCATATGGCTTCAAAAATCTAGGGCAATGGCTAACTTTTCACTTATTCCTGCGCCTGCTCAAACCTCAGATCAAATTCAGAAAGCTCTCCAAATCTGGTGGATCCTCAAGCAAAGATCCGTATTCTCTCTCATAGAGACTCAAAGAAAGATGACTTGGTTTACTACAGAAAGCCAGGACATTACGCTTCAATGCCTCCTTCAAAATTTGAGTACAAGGAAAAGCAACCCTGCGCACAAAGCATCAAAGCAGTGCAGAATGGTTGATGAAGAGAACTGCGCAGAGAAGGAGCTAAGGACTCGGAGACTTGACACTGAAGACAACTATGCTGACCCTGAGGATGGACTACTCTGCTTAGTGGCAAATGCTGACAATGATTCAAAAGTTGTTTCTGAAATGGAACCTGAGCATGCGCCAAGAACAATCAAATAAAGATCCCTTCACTCTAGTGGAAACGGGACACTTTCACCAAGCAGACAGAATGACAAGCACCTATCTGCCAGAGCCAACTTGATAGAAGCTGCATCATCACCAACTCCGCAGCCGCGCAAGGAATCTCTCAAAGTGTGCTGATCTTAAAAGATAACTCTGCTGCAGAGCGCAAGTTAATGTTTCAACAAGCATAAAAGATCTACTTCACTGCGCTCTCTCAAGCTCAGTTGATATCAACAGTGGATTCTAGACACTACTAGAGATGTCAACACTCTTAAAGGTGCGCACGAAGGAAGAGATCACTCAGTAATATATGGTGACAACACCAAAGGGCACATAATTGGATTTGGACTAATCATAAAAGATAGTCTCAAGCAACCTGCTCTCCATATCACAATTATGAGATAAAGGTCTGGAATGCCATATCACTTCAACGCAATGTTACATCAAAAATGGCGTTTCTGGACTAACTTTGCTCACAAGGACTCGTAAGACCAATTTCTAATCTATTTGATCTTACCGCTATAATTTCTATTACTAATCCTTGTTTTGTAGCAATAAGCTTAAGTGAAAGCAGCTAGCAATGGTAAAAGCACCATGCCAGCTTAGTAAGCAGCCTGAGCAGTTTTCCTCCAGCAAGATTGCTCCAATGTCAAAACGCTTACATCCGCTTCACCTCATATGTTTGGACCGCTCACTACCGCGAAGCTTTGGACCAACCTGTGGTATCTCTATGATATCCTGGTTGCTCTCCTTCTTAATCTCCAAACATAGAAGACATCAATAGAGTTCGACACTTCAATGGAACAGAATTTATGAACAACAATGTCGCTCAATATTGTGAGAACCAACAAGAACCAACAAATGGTATTCTTCACAATTTTCTCTGCAGCTGGAGTCCCGCGACAAAATGGAGTTGTGGAAAGAGTCGCTCGTTGATTGAGGATGGATAAACAATGATAGTAGAAGCAGTACTTCTAAATGTATTTATGAGAAGAAGCTGTCATCGGTGCATGTTTTACTCAGAATAAAGATCCCTCATCAACAAAGCCTACATCAAGCACCCAACATTACTTTCTTCAAGCTCTTTGGCTGCAAACACTATAGAGGTAAATTCGACGTCAAAGCAGATGAAGGTATTCTCGTTGGGTATGCCAATCATTCTATAAGCTTTTCATGATCTTAATAAGATAAATCTCTAATTATTTTAGTATCTGTACATGCTACTTTTTGATAAGCATTCTCTCCTTGAGCCACATTTGGCTCCCAATGATTCTGATAACTCTGCTGAGCTTTTTAGACAGGTGCGCAGTAATTCCATTCCTGCGCAGAATATAGAACAAGCAAAATCATAATCAAGTTCATCTCATGCGCATACTATAAATGTTGCGCCTGAAGTTGCAACTCCTGATGCGCAAACACCTCCTCCTGCGCATGATGTTTCTCCACTTCAACAAATCACCTTTGATGATAGTGATGCTGAAGTTAATGAAATACACATTGATCTTCGTATTCCTATCATCACAATATAGGGATTCGCACATCGAGAGCATCAAACTTTGCGGTGTAGCATTCGTTTATCTCTCATGTCAGATCAAAGAAGATTGATAGAGTGCTCCATGTTTTAAGATGGATCGATGCTATGCAAGAAGTGCAAGAAAACCTCATCCAATATTTAGCGCTTCAATGGGTGTTCGGAAACAAGATGGATAAGAAAGGAAGCATCACAGAATCAAAGCAAGAAAGCTTTGTATGGTCTTAAGCAAGCTCCAAAAGCGTGGTACAATACGCTATCAAAATTCCTACTAGAGAAAGGCTTCAAGCGTGGTAAAATCAATACAACTCTTTTTTTTTTGCTAAATATAATGATCATTCTTTACTTGTTCAAATTTATGTTGATGATATTATATTTGGTTCTACTAATGAGTTACTTTGTAAGCGCTTTGAAAAGCTAATGAAAAGCAAAGTTTGAGGTGAGCATGATGGGAGAAATCACTTTCTCCCTCGGGCTTAAAATCAATCAATTGAATGATGGCATCTTCGCAAATCAAGTCAAGTATACAAGGGACTTAATCAAGAAGTTTGGACTTGAGTGCTAAAAGCATACGACACTCCAATGGCCACAAGCAACAAATTTAACCGACTTAAAAGGTAAAGTTGATCAGACTATATCTAGGTATGATTAACTCTCCTTTATCTTCTGCTAGCTGGCCAAGATATTATGTTGACTGGATCTGTGCGCACTATCACGCTAATTCTTCTGAAGCGCACATAACTGCCGTAAAAAGTATTAGATATATTTTTAGCTCTGTTAACCTTGGACTTTGGTACACCAAAGATTCGAACTTTAAACTTGTAGGTTATTCAGATGCGGACTACGCAGCGTGCACAATTGACAGGAAGAGCACAAGTGGAACTGGTCATTTCCTTGGAAATCGACTTAGCATGGGCAAGCAAGAGACAAGTTGCTGTGTCCATCTCCACTACTGAAGCAGAATATATTGCTGGTGAAAGCTGCTGCTGCCAAATCTTATGGATGAAGCAACAACCTGTGGACTATGGGATTCATGAAGAGAATTATCCAACTCTCTGCGATAATATGTCCACCATAGCAGTTTTTCAATCCTGCCAAGCACTATTACCAAGCTCATCAACATCTAATATCATCTCCTCAAGAATTAACAAGTGATCTCTTGAAAGGAGAAATGGGTATGCTTAATCTTAGCTAACTTGTCCATATGATTTATTGATACTAATGTATTTGCTTGATAAGTGTGCAAAATAGGTTAAGTTTCATGCGCCCTGTGCAACACCTGCGCAAACAACTGTTTGCGCATGAAACAACAGTTCTGAGATTTACAGAATCTCTGCGCTATCAATGCGCTGCGCATGACTATCCATGCGCAAATCATCGTGGACCGCAGGTAAGTGCTCTATTCATTAGATTTTACACATAGGTCCTTGACTGAAAAGTCAACGCTGAGTCACAAGGGTACTTGTGTAATTCAAAGTTTCCCGCGCTTTTATTTTTTGAATTTTCTTGGGAAATTACCTTTTTACCCTTGCGCATGTCCCATTGTCATTTAATGCAAACTGCAAATTAATGACAGCGCGTCTCACGTATGTCTGCTCACCATTTAATGAGGAAGGTGATGCGACAGCCGTCAGCCTCTTTTCGCTGACGCACGCCCGCGCAAAGACTACGCACGCGCATTCCCCATTCGGCCACGTCACCCTGCTAACGTGCGCCCGTCCTTTCACTGACTCACCATTTATGAGGAAGTCGACTTGACAGTGACCGGATTAGGACTTCACTCGCACACGCGCGCATAGGCCTGCGCACGCGCGTTCCCTTTTGTGACACGTGGTATTGCTATCCTGCGCCACTGTACTTTTTCTCAAATATTTTCTTAGCTATCGTGCGCCTAACTTCTCCTTCCCTACTTAAACCATTTCTCACTCTACTTCTCTCTTCCCTCTAAATTTTCTCACTCTCTTTCTAACCTCTGCTCTAAACCCTCATCTCTCATTTCCTATTCGTTATCTTCAACCTCAACCTTCCTTCTTTCTAAACCTTTTCAATGGCGCCTAAGAAAATCAAAACTCAACCAGAAATCATCATCTCCGACTCTTCTTCGCACTCCAATACTGGGAACTCTCTCGAAGAAGAAGTAGAACGACAATCAAGGCATCCCACCGTCAAAGACATGGTATGTTTCACTATAACTTCTTATTTTTCCCGCCATTGTTGTTCTTGGAGGTCTCAAGACTCCCTTTTTCGATTTCTCCCTTATTTATTGATCATTTTTGAAATCGATCGTTGTGTTGTGTTCGTATTTGCCTGATCTATTCTTTCATGTAGTTTATTTCATGATCAATGGTCGTTACGTATGTTTTTCGTCAATTTCTGAGCTTCGTAACTTCCTTAGCAGTCGAACCGTTTTTCTGAATTTCTGGGTTTGTTTTAATGTCGTTGACCATACTTTTTACATAGTTGACTTCGTCTTGTTCTCGCCGTCATTTCGATGCATTTTTTGTTGAATTTTGTCAACTTTTGTTCTTGGGTGTTCTTCATGTTCTTATATATTTTTTATTTAGTCTATTATTCACCCCCCACCTTTTTTGTGCTCTGCGCATAAGTTTCCTGCGCATGGATTTCTGCGCATATAGCTATATCTATTTCTCTGCGCACACTTCTTTACTAGTATTTATTTTCTGTGCGCACGATCCCTCTGCGTATGCATTCTTATTTTATGCGCACCCTCTTCCTATTTTCTGCGCATAATTTTTTTTTCATGGAACTTGTGCCAAGGTATATCTTCATTACTTGCATATGCGCACAGCTCCATAAGCAATAGGTTGTCTAATTCTATCTATTGTTTTACGCAGGGACATGTTTATTTCATTCTGGGTTGAGAACTTATTCAGGCAGATCTCTCTTTAGATGCGATTGGTCGTCATCTGCTTCATCTACTCAGCTCCTCCGGCATTCTTCCTTTATTCACTCTTGAGCAATCCTTCATAGTGCCTGCGCTGTTAGATGAATTCTTCAAGACAGCAAGAGTTGTTCCTGCACAACTTGAAGGCAAGACAACAGAAATGATCATGGCCACCGTTCAGCGCTGTGATATAATGGTTCACCCCAATCACATTCGCAGCCTCCTAAACTTTAATGTTGATAGTTCTTCAGTCAACTATGATGAGGCTCATCAAAATGCGCTTGCACAGAAGCTCATTGGCATCCCTTCTCTCAACAAGAAGTGGCCAATGTATAACCGAAAGGAATTTGGTGAGGTGATGTATCACCTATGCACCCTAATTGGAGATTCCCTCAACTGCAAGAATGGAAATAATAGACATTTCATCTCTAAGCAGTGGGAATACTGCGCAGCCATCTTCAACGAAGATCAACTAGACTGGCCGCAGATAATCTTCAATGAGATTGTGAAGGGGATGACCAGCTATGAGAAAAAGCTGAACGCAGGAAAGACCAAATACCGAACTCACTGCAGACTGCTAACCAAACTCCTATTGACTTATGGTGAACTGGCCACCTATGTTAAAGAACAGTCAATCAAGAAGCAGTCTTGTGACGCAAAGTACTATTCCAGAGTACACCTTCAGAATTTGCGCAGTGAGATAGGTAACGCCGATTACTATGAAATCTGGCTGTCTGATGCCGCTCCCAACAAGGAACCCTGGATAGGCCCAATTCCTGTGGCCAAGTCCAAGAAGAGTGCAGGACGATCTACAACGGATGCTGCGCAAGAGACCGCAGAAGAAGCGTATAATCGCAAGGGGAAGGGCATTGCTCCGCCCAGTAGCAAAAAGCTCAAAGATATTCCTTTGGTTCAATCCACCAAAGGGATTTCTTTCAAAGAGGCTGATCCTACCAGCAATCCAGCTCCTGCTCCCTCAAATCCTACCACAATGAAGCGCAAGGCTGTTTTCCGTGGTGATTCAGACGATGATGCTGTTGAGGGGGAGCAAATGCACAAAGCCTCTCAAGAAGCCATCCCCAGTGCTGATATCGCACATATCTCTTCTCGTCTCAAGTAGAAGGTGCGCAGCAGCGCTAAAGGATTGAAGAAGCGCCGCACTAGTTCCGCAGCCACTGACAGCAGTGATTCTTCTCCAGTTCATCCTTCATCTTCAGCCCCGGAGACTCCTCCTTCCTCCTCAGCTGAACTGCGCCAGATCGTGCAAAGCTTGCATTCTGTTCAAGCGAATCAAGTCGCTACGCAGCTGCAGCTAAATCAACTCCTTACTACTCAAACTGCTTTATTGTATCGTCTTGATATGCAGCGTTTGGAGATTGATACCATTAAGGGGGAGAAAGCTGCCAAAGAAGAAGCAAAGGCAAAGGAAAGCACGGAGAGTGCTAAAGCAAAGGCAATTCCATCTGAGCCTGCGCAAGAAAAAGTTCCTATCACTTTGGAACATCTTATCCTGGACTCCCTGAGATCCATCAGCGCTCAGCTTGAAAATGTCAGCGCACAACTCAAAAATGTGTGCACCTTTGGAGCACTTGATGGTGGACTCAGGGACATTCTGAAAAAGTTCAAGAAAACCTTTGTAGATGGGTTACATAGAGGATTTGATGATCTTCAAGCTCAGATGGAGGCTCAGATAGAGAAGATTGAACAAGGAGGCTCTGCGCATAATATTGAAGAAGTGCGTCGATGCATTGCTAAGTCCATGACAGATTTTTCTTCTGCATTCAACGACAAATTGGACTACGCAATGCTAGATATTCAAGCAAGCGTAAACACTCAGCGCCTCCATACCGACACAAGATTAGAAGCTACGCAAACTGCCATCCTGATGGACAGCAGAGCAAAATTCAGAGAGCTAGTGGATGACTATGCTGATATGCGCAGAGGAATGAACACTTATGTTGGTAAAGCTGTGGAGTTCCAGGACAAATTTCAAAATTTAAAGGTGGAACTCATGAACAAATTCAACGGTCTTCAGAATGAGATGCGCGAAGCCCTGCAACGGATCAACATAGATTAGATTTCCTTTGTAAGTATTTTGTTTTTTTTTTCTTTTGACCTTTTTGATTCTCGTTGCGCAGTATGTTTTTATGCGCTTTTTATTTCGTGCGCTTTTGTTTTTATGCGCACCTCTCTCTTTTGTTTTTTCCTCGATTAAAACTTGTAATCTGTAACAGTCAATCCTTCAAAGTTTTAATGAGAAGAATGCATCATAAAGCTTTCACAAAAACCTTGTTCAATTCAAATCATTCGTTTGTGGAACATTGAATGCATTATTACTTAAACTCATGCGCATAATCTTTACTGCTCATGTTTTCTACGCATGATGTTTAAACATTCAGTTTAAACGCATACTTAAAACTTCATCTCACATTATTTGTATGCTCTGAATGACATTTCTATCTTTCCTACCTTGTAAGTTTTTAATCTTTTGGATAGATTAGAAATCTATAGCACTGGCTAGTGTGTGCATTGACTTGAGGCATGATTTACCATTCATATTCTTATGGACATGTTATTATCAAGTACAATGAATTGCCTTTGCTATAGTAGGTAATGGCATCAATCATTTAGGGGGAGATTGTTGGGTATGCTTATCACTTAACCCTCCTACATTTGCTAGAATTGATTGATACCATCACATATAAGTATTTTTACGGACTTTAGGACCTCATGTAAAGAAGTTAATAACTTCAATTTTTTAGCTAAGTCCTTTTTATAGTATAGGCTTAGATGATAGGACTTGAAGCTTTAAAGATCAAAGATTACCTAAGCAAGGATTCATTTCACTACGCAGAATGTTCTTTGCGCAGGTCGCCACTGCGCATAGATATCTTTGCGCAGCCCTTGACCTTGCTCAGTTTTCAAGATCTTATTTCCTACTCTCAAGAGATCTTTGTGACCAAGCATGGTGCGCATGCTGCTCATGCGCTGAATCCATGCGCGCCGGCAATGCGCAAGCCTTTGTGCGCGGACACAACCTTGGTCAAGCTCCTCATCTCCTGATCTCTCATTCTAGAAAGTTTGGAAAACACTTAGAAGATGCACGCCTATTAAAATACTAAGGTGTGCACAAACGACAAAATAAGCACACTCAGCAAAACCATTTGGTGGAGACACGCTTCAAAGAAATATCTCAAGTGAAGACAGCTCTCAACCTTCTAGAAGAAGCTTTTGAGTTTGGTCTTCATGCGCACCAATCATATTGTGCCAGGTCATCATCTTTGATCAGAGCCCCAACGGCTATAAAGGACAGCTGCGCGCCAATCATGTTGTGCCAGCTCATTGTCCTTGCTCAGAGCTCCAACGGCTATATTCAAGCTCTCATCTATAAATAGCCTGCTCATCTTCATTTCCAAGCTACCTTTTGATTTTGCCCTTTTCATCGGCCCTTGATCAGCCCTTTGATCAAGCCCCTCTTGTTGGCCACTATGCTTCAGAGCTCGAGTTTCATGCTTCACTGAAAAACCATGAAGATCTGAAGACTGCTGCTTAGTTTTCCAGATTCTTTAGAACAGCCTTCAAGATCTTCAAACCTTCAAAACTCCTGCTCATCTCACAAAGCCTATATCACCAGAATTCTTGGTGCTCTTCATCTTTCATATTCATAGAGCCCAGAATTTCTGTCACACACACACCTCTTGAAGCTTTGATCATTTTGATCTAACTTCTTGAGATACACCGGTTTAGCCTAGGATTTGTTCTTCATAGATAATAGATCTTGAGTTAGTATTGAGCTCAAATGTTGTAATTTGTAATACTCTCTCATATAATAAGATCTCCATTAGAAATCCAATACTAACCATCTTGGTAGAGGATGTAGATCTTTCATCGATCGAACCTCTCCAAATAGTGTGTTCATTACTTACTGCATATTTCCTGCTTAACTTTTTATGAACTGCTTTGCTTGATCTTTCAGATTGCTACACTTTGATACTGTAATTGTTATTGCTCATTTGCCTTAGAATCCCTTTTTGCGCCACTCTTAAGCCTCATTCTTAGCGCGTGCGTTTTTATCTCTGCGCAGTATACCCTGCGCAGAGCTGCTTTAAATTTCCGCTGTGCATTTCACACTCTTACCGCGCGCTATACTTAGCCAAAATAAGAGTTGTGCGCATCTGCCATTGAATTGCAAAAGGGTTTGAAAAGAATTTTAAAACGCTATTCACCCCCCCCCCTCTAGCGATTTTCACACCCTTGTTGCCCCTTTAGGGACCAACAACGTCCTTAAATCATCTTCATTTATGGGGTTGTCTAACATAAGGGTAGACCTTATAAGTCTACTAAGGGCAAGTTAGACACAAGATTGTTAGTAGTTATTCATGAGGTTAGCCGAAAGATCTAGGGGATATATAAATTTTACAACCCGAAAATTTGACCATTTTGAAACGAGAAAAGCTATGTTCTTTGAGGATGTTGAATTTAGTGGGAGATTAGGTGTAATATTTTGAATTTGGAAAAGAAGAGGCATCCATTTCTTCACCTCTTCCATAAGTTCCAATTGGATTTCAAATTTTGTACTTGATATTCAAGAAGAACATACAATTCAAAATAAATATGGTTTCCCTATAAATATTGAACAACATGAAAATGTTGATCATAAGAAGGAAATTCAACAACCTCAGAATTAGTAAGAACCGGTGCCCTTAAAGAGATACAATAGAGTAAGAAGGATTGCAATACCGGATAATTATGAGATGTATCTTACCGAGAAATAAGGACACATAGGTTTAGTGGGAGATGAGCCATTCATCTACCATAAAGCCATTAATAGTCCTAATTCTCATAAGTAGATTAATACCATATATAAAGAGTTGAAATCTTTGAAAGATAACAACTTTTGGGATCTTTTTACATTACCTAAAGAGTGAAACCTATAAATGGGTCTCTAAGACCTAAAAGGATTCACAAAAGTAATGTTGAAATATATAAAGACCCATCTAGTTGCTAAAGAATTTTTAACTCATAAGAAAGGCATTAATTATCAAGAAAGAAACATTTCCCGGTATCTTCTAAAAAAAAAACCCTTTTAAAATCATTATGGCACTAGTAGAAATTTGTGTCTTAAGCTTCATCAAATGGATATTAAGAGAACTTTTCTTAATGGAGATATTAAGCAAACTATCTATATGGAGAAATTCATTTATGACTTAAGCAAACTTCTCATTAATGGTATTTAGAATTTAATCAAGTTATTCTTTCATTTGGTTTGAAATGAATCTTGATAAATATTGTGTATACCATAAGGTCAGTGGGAGTAAAAATTATAATTTGGTCTTATACGTGGGTAATATTTGCTTGCTAGTAATGTTTTAAACCTTAATAAGGAAACTAAGAAATTTCTTTGGAATGAAAATTTTTGGTGAGGCATCCTTTTGTATTAGGAATCCAAGTTCACTGTGAGTATTCACGGAGTATTTTGGGATTATCACAAAAGGCCTATATAAAAAATGTATTACAAAAGGTATAGCATGCAAAACTATAAACCACTTGACACTTGACACCCTAATTTAAAGGAGACATGCTTAGTCTCAAACAGTGTCCTAAAGTTAATTATGAATCCAAGTATATAGAAAATATCCCCTCTTTGCATCAGCAGTAAGAAAGCTTAATAAATGCGTAAGTCTGCATTCAATGTTGGGATGCTTGATCAATACCAAAGCAATCCAGAAAGAACATTAAGTAGTAGCTAAAAGAATGATATAGTATTTACAAAACACAAAGATCTACATGCCTATTTTAATCGGATAATCTTGAGATCATTTGGTATTCCGATATTTGTTAAAATTAATGGCTACATAAGTTTTAATGGACTGTGATTTGTCAAAACAAGTGTCGAAAGACCAATTAAGATATGACTATCAGGTAGCAGTTCCGTACTCTAACAAAAGGTTTATGGATTTAGAACATTAAGTATCTTGTTATAAAGAAAATAGTACAAAATGAACAAAGAAATACAACTTATTAGAACAAATCCATAATTTAACGGATCCATTTATGAAACGTTATCATCTCTAGTGTTTCACGAGCATGTTGCTCATATGGGTGTAACAATTTGATAACATTTAATTTAGTGGGAGTTTTGTGTTGTACTTAATTAATTGTTCTATTATTTTTTGATCTCATTTGGTTAAGTTGGACTAGTTGGAAGAATATGTATATATTCATTATGATTCCATGCTACACATCTATACTTTTGATCTATGTCATTTAGTTGGATTTGTATACGTGATTATTGTGGGTTTAGTTGTGAATCAATTACAACGACTGCCCCTTTAGTCCTATACTTGTATGGCTAATGAACGAGATTGTTATAAATGACAATAAAGTGCGCACATTAGGGTTGTCATTTGTGTTATATTTATGATTTAAAGGAAGGGCTTTGTTTTGCAACCCAAGTGGGAGATTGTTGGGACATGGCTTGCAACACAAGTCATTTAGTAATTCCATACATGAAATCATACCTATAATGTTAATATAAAGTGTAGTGAATTAAAATAATGTGTAGAATTCCTGGATGTAATATTACCTATTTTTGATGGGCAAAGTGGTAATTTAACATCACTAAAGGTTGAAAGGGTGTAGTCCCTAAATGAGGTGTCTTTTGGTTTCATATATAAAAAGTTCTCCATCAACCCTAGAAATCACTCCATTCATTTTATTTTCTCTCCTAAATAATCTTCATATTGCTAGAGACATTAGAGAGAAAAGGCACAATCATTTAGAAGAACTCCGTCCCCTTAATTCTTCTTCTTCTTATTCTCCCTACAACATCTGTAATGGATTCAACATGTATTATTTTGCTTCCGCCTTCATCTTCTTCCTCATTCTTATTCTGAAAATGAACGTAGCATTCAGGGATATAAAGAATTGTTCCAACATAAGGTAGTTAAAACAGAATATTCAATAAAATTGTGGGTCAACATTGCAATTGGCTAAACCCACAATATTTTTTTAAAGTGATCATTTTACAAATGGACATTAAAAAAAAAAAAAAAGAGAGAAAAACTTGTGTGAGACGGTCGCACACATGAGACGAGTCTCGTTGATAGAATAAATGGTTTGTCCCCTACGGGCGGGGCAAGGCTATTTTCTCTCTTATCGAGATCCGTCTCATGTGTGAGACCGTCTCACACAAAACTTAATCTACAAAAAAAAAAAGTTTACAGTTCTTGTTAGAAACGAGGTTTTGTAGAATAAACACGCTTATTTAAAATGCTATAGAAAATGAACATTCTAGAACAAAAAGAGTATCACTCTTTCCGTCTCAAAATAATGTTTTCACTTTCTTTTATGTTAGTACGAAAGAACTTTGAGCATTTCTTTTATGTTAGTACGAAATAGCTTTGAGCAATTATTCTAGTTTAATTTAGTTATTTTGATGAAGATATAAAACTTGTTATTAATAGTATTTATAATAGTATATCAATAATAAATTTTTGTTTTTATTAAAATAATTAAATTAAAATTATTACTAAAAATTCTTCCACTGAAAAAAAAAAGACAAAAACTTGTGTGCACACATGCATGATCCGTCTCATCCATGAGAGGGTCGGTTTTTTGACCGCCCGCCGACCCACGAACCGGCTCCAGGACCCAGGGGTCGAACCTGCCACGTGGCAGCCTCTCATAGGCCAAAAAAAAAAAAAAAAAAAAAAAAAAAAAATATATATATATATATATATATATATATATATATATATATATTTTATATTTTTTTTTGTTTTTTTTTATTTGTCAAAAGTAATAGTTACTATAACTTAATGTAATGACTGTATTCATATAAAGTAACAGTTTGTATACATAAAGGTAATACATATATACAGAAAAGTAACAGTGTTTTTTTCTATGTTTTCTTCGTTTGCCAAAAGTAATACTTATTACAACTAAAATGTAACAAACGTGTTACTTATATTTAATAATGTTTATACATAATTGTAACACATATGTATAGAAAAAGTAATAATTCAACCATTTACATTTTTAGAGCTAAAAACACTTGATTAGTGTTACATGTAAAAGTATTACATTATCTATAGAAATATGTTATAATTTCTTTTATTAAAGTGTTACATTTACTTATACAAACAATTACATTCATATATGAGTTGTTACTTTTCAAATGTTACTTTCTTTCAAAAAATTAAATCAAAATACATAATATTTTACATTTTTGCAAAAGCATTATTATATTTCAGTATAAATGATAATTACATTTAGATATTGTTTGGGTTACATGTAATTATAGTTAGTATTACATTTGAAAAAATGGGTAAAACGAGCTTTTGTTTTTGTAAAACAGGTGTTACGTTATCTTATGAACAATGTTACTTTATATGTATACAGTCATTACATTAAGTTATGGTAACTATTACTTTTGGTGAACGGCTGAAAAGCCGAAAAAATAATATAAAAACTCAAAAAAAACCAAAAAAATAAAAATAAAATTTGGACCTCTGGGAGGCTGCCACGTAGCGGGTCTTGCCCCATGGGTCATGGGTTGACCCGTCTCATGCATGAGACGGATCCCTTGTTCTCATGGAGACCACCACAAAAAAAAAATAGAACATTATTTTTTTAACAAAGGGATTACTAATTGGAGAATGAGCTCTGGGCATCTCCAATGGATACTATAATTGACACTAAAACACTAAATTCACCACTATTCACCCCTCCAATGTACACCATATTTTACACCAATTTGGTGTAAATGAATAGTATTACACCAAATTTGGTGTAACACTATTCATTACACCAAATTTGGTGTAAATGTTTCACTTGTCACATTTAATCCCTCTAAGTTCTAAAAATTCACACATTGTAAATTATGTTAATTAACTTATATGTTAATAAATTATATAATAAATTTTACTTAATTATAAAAGTACAATGCATAAAAATAATTATAAAAACATACTATTATATCATCTCAATTAAAAGAGAGGGGTTTATATGTAAAATCATAGACTTCAAGTATTGTTTGTGTAACAATGAGTGTTAGTGGAAAAATGAGGTGGATAGAGAATATTCCTTTTTAGTGTGAAAAATAGTGTAATACATTGGAGGAGATTTTTTTTTAGTGTAACATTTGGTGTAAAACCCACACCAAATTTGATGCTCTCCATTGGAGATTAAACGCAGAAAGGACAAAAAAAAAAATCCTTCAAGTACAAAAATATACTAGAGAAAATCTAATGGATGCAACCACACATGCAAATGGGCCACTGGAGGACTTATCACTTCAACTTTCTGTTTTTGTCATTTCTCATTTTCTCCAATAATTCTACATAAAAGGAAAAAGAAAAAAAATGTTTTCATAATTTCATTTTCTTTATGTTTACATTTACTTTCTTTTTCCGAGTGGATATCTTTATTCGATCGCGATATCATGGTCATGGTGGGAGAACTAAAATAATTTGTGAAGTCATATTTATTTCACTGTTCCTTTAAGCTTTAATACTCTCTCCGTCCCAAAATGATTTTCTTATTTGTCATTTTCCTTGTCCCAAAAAGTTTTTAACTTTTCTACAATTTAGGTTTAAAAGTGCATAAACTAAACATTCTAGCAAAACAAGTGTTTATACCCTTAAAAAGTTTGAATAGTCAAATGCGAAGATCATTTTGAGACGGAAGGAGTATGTTATACAATATGTACATATCTAAAGGATTCTTATTTTTTGGGTTTAACAAACTTTTTAATCAAAGAAAACCTCAACCCACAAAGTCGTGCGAAACAAAGGATCCCAATTTATCGCAGTAATAACTATAACCACACTAGTAGAAGTAATTACAGCGTAACATTAAAGTCACAAAAAAAAAAAAAAAAAAAAAACATAAATTTTTTTTTTTTTTTTTTGCATAAAAGAAAAGTATAGTAGTGTACTTGGATTTTTTTTTTTTTTTTTTTTTTTTTTTTTGAGCAAAGTGTACTTGGATGTTGTGATTGCAAATCCAGCTTTTCGGGGGTTACCGGTGAATTTGCTTTTAAGCTCAATTAGCAAGAGATTGCTTGGCTTTCAAAGCGATTAATTACCAGTGAAATGCCGAGTCGATGACCGAAGAGCGTACTTCTTTAGACACCGACTTGTCGAGTTCAGTGAATCTGCCTTCAACAACTTCATTTAGATCCACATCCCAATACAAACAAAATTACCTCCTAAGTATATTTGACATCAATCACAACATAAAATCAATGCTTGTGCATTATGTTTGCGCCCGAAGTTTTGTGAAAAAAATTTGTACCTCTAACATCGCTCTTAATTATAATAGACGGTTATGATCCACTAAACTTACAAGTATGTTTTAAACTTGGCCAAAACCGTTATGATCCACTAAATTTACAAGTGTGTTTTAACTCTTCAGAGTATATTTTTTCTAGAAAAAAGAAAAAAAAAAATTGTACCACGAATAAGACTTTTAATTTAGTCTCCAACATTAACGACGTTAACTGAACTTTAAGGAATACTGTAGATGACATAGATGTCCACGTAGGATGATGATGTTTATAAACAAACTAACCCCCGGTCAGAAAATTAACGAATCAAATCTCAAGAACAATTAAAAAGCATCAACTCAATCAATATACTCCCTCTGTCCCAGAAAGATAGTCTCATTTTGACTTTTTATAGTCAACAAAAATGAACTTTGACCAAACACTAGTATCGATCTAATCATTCTAGTGAAATTCAAAAAGTTATACTACCTCCGTCCCAGCTCAATGTGCACACTTACCTTTTAAATGGGTGTCGTTGATATGTGCACAATCCAAAAAAGGAAAGTTTTTTATTATTTTTATAATCTTCCACTCATTCTCTCTCTTCCTCCCAACCACTCATTATTCTCCACTCATTCTCTTTCTTCCTCTCAACCACTCATTATTCTCCACTCATTCTCTTTCTTCCTCCCAACCACTCATTATTCTCCACTCACAATACTTTTGAATATAAATAATATCTCCTTAAATATTGTGCCAAACAGTAAAGATGCATATTGAGTTGGGACGGAGGTAGTAATTGATTAATTATTAAGTAATTTATCAATAACACTTTTTAGAATTTTATTGTGATGATTAGATTGACACCAATGTTTGGTCAAAGTTCAAATTTTGTTGACCATAAAAAGTCAAAATGAGACTATCTTTCTGGGACAGAGGGAGTATTTATAAATGACCATTTGAGAAAAGCTGTTTTCTAGATGACAAATTCAGATGTTCTCAATTAGTGAGGTTTTATGGTCATTAGGTTTTGTCATGGTTATTGAAAAAACTAGCTTTTGAATGAAAATAATGTACAATGATTTGACTAATGTTTCTTTCTCTTAGAAAAATTATCATTCCTATGTGCAAAACATGGAACTTCTTCTAGGTCAACATGTTTAAGAGTTGACTGACTGGTTCTACAAGATGGTCTGGTCTCTCTTGCAATTGGCAATGTCATATCATGTTTACCACTTCAATATCTCTCTATTTCAACATGTTACATTTTATACTATGTGTGTTGCTGTGTATCGAAAAAAACGTAAAACTGAGTTGTATCATTCATTATATGAGTTACATTTTATAATAACATTAAATTAACTTTTGTGCAGTTGGACTGTACAGGTCTCGAATCCGTTACTACTGTATTAGAGTCCAAGATTACATCTCCACAAATCAAATGGAAACTCTTATAAAACGTGTCATGTATAATACAATTAGATTTTGTCGGGCAGAGAGTGATAATAGATACTCTTTCCGTCTCATAATAACGATAGTCTCGTTTGGCTATTCAAATATATTAACAACATATTGTCATTTTCATTATTACTCTCACTAAACTTTCTCTTGGCAACAATCATGTATCACTCAACTCAATAGATTCATCACAAAGTTAAATTCAGAAACTCAATCATATTCACACACCAATTTCAAAAATAGGACTATACTTCTGAATAAATATAAATAAAAAAGAGAGACTAACACGCGAGAAGATGTATTATTATCAGGACCCAGAACCGCTCCACCCAAGTTAGCTACACCTCTCCACCCAACGGCTCCGATCAAGGCCACATAGGCGAGCGGTTTAGGTGTGCGGCTAAGATGATTTCAATTTTTTGTGGGTCCTACCGAGCTTGGACACATCTCAACCGTTGGGTGGAGCTAAAATGAGGTGGCTTCAATCACAACCATTGGGTGGAGTTAACCGCTCGGTGGAGCGGTTCGAAATCTATTATTATCATAATAATGGTTGCATTGTATGAGCTGGACTACCAATTCAAACTGATATTCTGGTCTCCACAACAACAGCACAACACTAAATATAGACATTGTTACATCATATATTAGCACAAATTTTTTCAATATCATCATACTGTATAATTCATTGCATCATCAGCCTGACAAGTAGGAATACCGGGCCAACTTCTTTCTAAAGTCAACCACCCCATTATTATATGTACGCGTACGAACTTTCAAAATAAATGTCCAAATTTTATTTTTAAGTATTTTCTGAAAAATTTCGACTTTTATACAATTTAATAGCAAATATTCATAAATACTTTTGTTATCTCCATTTCAAATATTGGTAAATCACTTAATGATTTGTCAATTACAACTTTTAGAACTTCACTAGAATGATTAGATCGACATTAATGTTTGGTCAAAATTCATTTATGTTATCATAAAAAGTCAAAATAAGACAAAGCTTTCTGGACGGAGGGAGTATTTTTGTATGACTAAAATCAGAGCTTAATTATAATAGCACATTGTATTGTGTAATAGTGTGATAGACCTGGTCATTATAATCTATACTATGGGGCAAAGACTAAATAAATATTTTGACATCTTCAACATCGTACACCCTCCACTATCAGTTTCGTAGCATCTTATGTTGTTGTGTATATAAACAACATTGAGTTTGCTTATTTTACATCAAACATTCTTCTTCCATTCATATTCATATTCATATTCATATTCATATTCATATATCTTGTCTCTATACACACACACACACACACACACACACTTACACACAGTTCTTTAAGATGGGTTCTTCAGCCACATGGTGGAGATTGATCAATGCAACTCTCTTAGCAATTCTATTATTTCATGGCTTCTCCTTAGCTGAAAAAGCTCCAAACTTCACCTTCTTGCACCAAGCAACCACCGCTCCGAGAGTTTCCCACTACGACTACATCGTTGTTGGTGGTGGGGACTTCCGGTTGTGCATTAGCCGCCACTCTCTCTGAAAAACACACCGTCCTCCTCCTCGAACGAGGCGGGTCCCCCTACGGTAACCCCAACATCACCCGGATCGAGCCGTGGGTCGACCTCATGACCAACGGCTCTCCCGGGTCCCCCTCTCAACCCTTCGTATCAGAAGACGGCGTTAACAGTGTCCGGCCCCGGGTACTGGGTGGCGGCACCTCCATTAACGCCCGGATTCTACTCACGCGCCCAAACCAGCTTCGTCAGAGAAGCTGGATGGGAGGGTCAACTGGTCAATGAGTCATTCCGGTGGGTTGAAAATAAGGTGGTGTTTCAACCGGTAGTGAGGGGTTGGCAGTCGGCACTCAGGGGTGGAATGGTGGAGGCCGGAGTAAGGCCTTATAATGGGTTTACTTATGATCATGTAACCGGGACTAAGGTTGGCGGCACAATCGTTGACGGAGATAGGAATCGACATACTTCTGCAGATTTTCTCGAGTACGCAGATCCTAAAAAGATTACAGTTTTGCTTCGTGCAACCGTTCACCGAATACTATTTAGCACAGGTTTGATACCTTTATCTTAAATGAGCGCACAATGCGCGCGCGTGTGTACGTATATGTATGTATATATATATATATATATATATATATATATATATATATATATATATATATATATTATTTATACAGATATACCTATATACAGAGTTACAGATACATGTATACATATACATATACATATATATAAACATATATATACATATACATATATACATCCACACATATATACATATATAAATACACACACACACACATATATATACATACACAAAGATATACATATACAAATACATATACATATAGATTCGCACCATATTGGTTGCATCTCCTGTTTTAGCAATAACAAGATTGTTCTTCACTCTGACAGAAAAATCAAGACCTGCAGCTAGAGGAGTGATCTTCAGAGACTCGGTAGGGCGTAGGCATAGAGCATACTTGAAGGATGGATCAGACAACGAAGTTATACTAGCTACTGGAGCAATAGGAAGCCCGCAACTTCTGATGCTAAGTGGAGTCGGCCCTAAGGCGCACCTTCAATCCCATAACATCAAAGTCGTCTTGGATCAACCCTTGGTTGGTCAAGGCATGAAAGATAACCCTATGAACAATGTCTTTATACCCTCTCCAATTCCTGTCGATATAGATGCCATCATACTTGCCGCCATTACTCCGTATGGGAATTATATCGAAGGAGGAAGTGGCCTTAATATCGGATTCGGAAGCCCTAGTGACTATGGGAACTATTCATTCACGGTATGTATACCTCAAATTAAGTTATATATACTCCCTCAGTCTCGAAAAAATAGTCTCATTTAACTTCTGATGGTCAACATGAGTGAAGTTTGACAATATATACATTAATGTCAAATTAATCATCCTATTGAGATTTTAAAATATTTATTAATAAATCATTAAGTGATTTATCAGTAACAATTTACAAAATTTCATTGGGATGATTATATTGACATTAATTTTAATCAAATTTCACTTGTGTTGACCGTCAAAAGTCACATAGGACTATCTTTCCGTGACAGAGGGAGTAGTTTTCCTTGTTCATTTAGTTGATCTAGAGACGCTAACTAAGTGTGTCATTATGCAGAGAGGTGGATTCATACTTCAAAAGTTCATGGGCCCACAATCCTCCGGCCATCTAGAGCTACGTACTCGTAACCCAAGTGACAACCCGGCAGTGACTTTCAACTACTTCAAAGACCCAAGCGACTTAGAAAGATGTGTTCGCGGAGTAGAAACCATCCTCCGGATTATTGAAACTAAGGCATTCTCAAAATATAAAATCTCTTCTCTTACAACGCAAGATATCCTCAACATAACTGTCCGTTTGCCTCAAAACTTTCCTGTTCACGCTAATACTACTACTTCCCTACAACAGTTTTGTAGAGATACAGTGAAGACTATATGGCATTATCATGGGGGTTGTCAGGTTGGGACGGTGGTTGACCATGATTATAAGGTTCTAGGTGTGGATTCTCTTCGGGTCATTGATGGGTCAACTTTTAGTTCCTCCCCCGGAACTAATCCTCAAGCTACTGTGATGATGCTCGGAAGGTATATGGGAGTTAGAATTCTTAGAGAAAGGCAGTCTTAAGTGAAGATCCAGTCTTTAATTGTCATTCCAATTGTTTTTCACATTCATTTCCTCGTGTTCTATAATTATATTAAATAATTGTTGGCTACTATTGAATAAACTTATTATGAGATACTTGGCGTTTTGTTTTGCCCATTAACTCTCTTGAAAGTTCTGTTCACTCCCATGTATATACCCTCTCCTAGTAACTACATACTGTTGGAACAATTTTACTCCCTGAATGCCACACTCACTTTAGAATAGGATTGAGGAAGAGATGAAGCGGAAGCGTTAAGAACAAATACCTGTTGAATCCATTATGAAGTAGGGAGAAATGAAGATGAAGAACAAGTAGGAGAATGATCTTCTAAATGATGAATGTCTTTCCTCTTTTACTTCTTTAACACTTAATGAAGATTTATGGAGAGAGTACTAATGAAAAATGGAGTAGTCTTAAGGGTTGATGGAATGCCCTTTATATAGTAGACTTGGTGACATTTCATTTAGGGACCACACCCTTTCAAGATTTATGATAATAAATTACCCTTTTGCCCATCACAATTAGGTAATATATATCCAGGAATTCTACACATTTTATTATCAACTATACTTTATAATTTAATATTATAATCATAACTTTATGAATGGAAGTCTAAATGACTTGTGTTGCAAGCCATGTCCTTACAATCTCCCACTTGGGTTGCAAAACAAAGTCCTTCCTTTAATTTATGATCATAACATAAATGACAACCCTTATGTGCGCACTTTATTGTCATTTATAACAATCTCGTCCATTAGCCATACAAGTATAGGACTAAAGGGGCAGTCGTTGTAATTGATTCGCAACTAAACCCACAATAATCACGTATACAAATCCAACTAAATGACATAGATCAAAAGTATAGATGTGTAGCATGGAATCATAATGAATATATACATATTCTTCCAACTAGTCCAACTTAACCAAATGAGATCAAAACTTTAAATAATAGAACAACTAATGAAAGAACAACACAAACTCCCACTATACTAAATGTTATCAAAAGTTGTTACACCCATATGAGCAACATGCTCGTGAAACACTGAAGATGATAACCTTTTCATAAATGGATCCTTTAAATAGAGTTTGTTTCTATAAGTTGTATCCCTTTCGTTCATTTTGTACTCTTTTCTTTATAACAAGATAATTAATGTCTAAATCCATAAACTCTTGTTAGAGTACAGAACTGCTACCTGATAGTCATTTCTTAATTGGTCTTTCGACACTTGTTTTGACAAATTACAGTCCATTAAAACTTATGCAGCCATATATTTAACTAATGTCGGAATACCTAATGATCTCAAGATGATCCGACTTTAAAACATAGGCATGTAGTTCTTTAGTGGTTTTGTAAATACTTCTATCATTCTTTTGGCTGCTACTTAATGTTCTTTCCGTATTGCTTTGGTATTGACAAAGCATCCCAACATTAAATGTAAGATTTACGTATACATTAAGCTTCCTACTGCTGATGCAAGAGGGAATTTTCCATATACTTGGATTTAAAATTTACCTTTAGGACACTGTTTGAGACTAAGAATGTCTCCTTTAAAATTAGGGGTGTCATGTGGTTTACATTTTTGCATGCTAAACCTTTTGTAATACATTTCCATATGGCCTTTTGTGATAATCCTAAAACATTTCGTGAGCGATCACGGTGAATTTGGATTCTTAATACAAAGATGCCTTACCAAGATTTTTCATTTCAAATAAGAAATTTCTTAGTTTCCTTAATAAGGTTCATATCATTACTAGCAAGCAAAATATCATCCACATATAAGACCAAAATTATAAATTTACTCCCACTAAAACTTATGGTATACTTAATATTTACCAAGATTAATTTCAAAACAAATGAAAGAATAACTTGGTTAAATTCTAAATACCATTAATGAGAAGTTTTACTTAAGTTCATAAATGAATTTCTCCATATAGATAGTTTCCTTAATGTCTCCATTAAGAAAAGTTTTCTCTAATATCCATTTAATGAAGCTTAAGATCAAAGGTGCTACTAGTGCCATAATGATCCTAAGGAGCTTTTAGAAGATACCGGAAAAGTGTTTCTTTCTTTATAATCAATACCTTTCTTATGAGTTAAAATCTTTAGCAACTGGATGGGCTTTATATCTTTCAACATTACTTTGTGAATCCTTTTAGGTCTTAGAGACCCATTTATAGGTTTCACATCCTTATGTAATGAAATAAGATCCCAAACGTTGTCATCTTTCAAAAGATTGTAACTCTTTATTAATGGCATTAATCTTCTTATGAGAATTAGGACTATTGATGGTTTTATGGAAGATAAATAGATTATCTCCCACTATACCTAAGTGTCCCTTATTCTCGACAAGATACACTTAATGAATAGCCGGAATTGCATTCCTTCTTACTCTATTTGATCTCTATAAGGGCACCGGTTCTTACTAATTTTGAGGTTGTTGAATTTCCTTATAGGGAAATCATATTTATTTTGAATTATATGTTCTTCTTGAATGTCAAGTTCAAAACTTGATATCTAATTGGAACTATGGGAAGTGGTATATAAATGGATTTCATATAAATGAATTCCTCTTCCTTTTCAAATTCAAAATATTACTCCAAATTCTCCCACTAAATTCAACATCCTTAAAAGAACCTAGCATTTCTCGTTTTTCAAAACGTTCTAACTTTCGGGTTGTAAAATTTATATATCCCCTAGTTTTCTCGGCTTACCCCATGAATAACTACTAATAATCTTACGTCTAACTTTCCCTTAGTAGACTTATAAAGTCTATCCATATGCTAGACAACCCCATAAATGAATATGATTTAAGGACGAATAAGGAACGCGTCCTTAAATCATTAAGGGTTTATATTAGTAGCCTTAGAGGGAGCTTTAATGAGAATAAAGGTTGCGGTTTTAACGTATCGCCCATAATGAGTGAGGTAAGAGAAGTATAAAACATACTTATTACCATATCCTTAAGGATTTCAATATGTCTCTATTACAATATTCATGCTAGGCGTACCTGGCTCAATGTAGAGAGAGACAATCCCACACTCTTTCAAAATAGCGAGTAAAAAGGACCTAGACGTTGTTCCTTTTAACAATCATTCCAAAGATGTATACACCATCATGAATGACCCTAATGTTCTTGATAGTCTTCAAAGTTGATTTCCAACTTTGTCTTTATAAGACTTTTGCAACGTCCAAACTCAATATTTTATGAAGCAATAAATGTATTCAAACTAAGAGTTTAGTCATTTTGAACATAATAACTACTGTTGACCTTTTCCATGAAGGAATAATTAATGGCCTACAAATATCCGAATGCATTAGTTCATTGAGACACTTGATGCTCTCGAGAATACTACAATGTTTGTAAATTTACTTTAAGGCATTTAATGCAAAAGTATTTTCCAATTTATCAAGTTTGTTTAAGATTTCTTTTAACATAAGCTTATCAATTTTCCTCTTGGAAATATGACCCAAATGCCTATGTCTTAATGAAATAAAATTTACTTGATAACTTTTGCTTTCTAGTTTTGATTTCATCATTAAGGGACACATTTATTGTTTGAATAATGTCAAGTAAATAAAGAACACTTGACAAAGTACTAGTACCAACAACCTTGGAATTTAAAATAAAGGTCACA
This sequence comes from Campanula takesimana, assembly GCA_026119855.1. Classification (NCBI taxonomy): domain Eukaryota; kingdom Viridiplantae; phylum Streptophyta; class Magnoliopsida; order Asterales; family Campanulaceae; genus Campanula; species Campanula takesimana. Next base: position 136,218 of record JAOWBW010000139.1, read on the forward strand.
AAAAATGAACAAAATAACCTTCTTTATTCAATATTGTGATATATATATTAAATTCCGTTCAAATGATGGTACAATGAATGTATTAATACAAATAATACTTAGTACTTTAACAATAACCTAAAGGATCCTTATGCCTATAACTTCAACCGGATTCCTAGTTTCCATATAGATGAATTTCTTCATCTTTACTTAGGTCTTCGGTAATTTAGGCAATCCTACTTAAACATCTTTATGTGAGTGGTCGCACCAAAATCCAATCACCATGTATATGTAGGAATTGAAACCAAATTAGCCTCAATACAATACAAACAAGACCAAATGATATACCTTTCACGCCAAGCGTGATACTTAGGGTAATCGAACTTCATATTAGTAAGGTCCTTGCAAAAGAAGCATTTCTTTATGATCATTAGATGATCCTTTAGACTTCTCATTACTTGCAACCACAGTTTCTTTCCCTCTTCTCTTGTCCCATGAGAAAAGATAGATGCTAAATGAACACATTTAGTTCTAAATCACTTTTAACCTATCTTCCTCTTGTATCATAAGTGAAAATAATTCATTAATATTTCACTTATCATTTGACAATTATAGGTCACCTCAAAGTGACCAAACTGAGAAGGAAGAAAGATCAAAACTAAAAGCATAAGAATATCTTTGGATATCCCGGACTTAGTGCTTTTAGTTTTGTCGATAGGTGATCTCTTTCTAAATGTACTCCCTTAAATTTCCGGTACCCTTATTCCTTAAGAAAACAAGCTTCTTTAAGGGTATCAAGGAACGTTTCAGCATCAACATCCTCGGAGACTCTATCCAAAATGTCTCCGGGACAACATTATTTATTATCATTAGGCTCACGCGGTTAGATTATTTTCACTTCTCAGTACTTAAGCAATAAGAAGAGAAAACGAATCCCTTAATGCGAGTTCTAGGTCCATATAGCCTAAGATCATAATCATTTTATTTTTCCAAGTTTTAAAAATTAGTTCCATTAAGCATCGATAAAGTACTTATAGCAGTAATTACGGACGAAGCAATAAGTAAATCTGTTGGGTTTTGAGAACAAAAAAGAATGAGAACAAAACATGAATAAGAAACTACAAAATGAAAAATGATTAATTATATCAACGAAATCCATCAATAAGATAATCAACATGACATCAAAACTAATCTTTGGATTGCGAGTTGACTCATAAATGATTGCCTTAGGTAACAAGCAATTTGAACTTATATTTTAATAAATACTTAATCTTCCTTTGGGCCGACATAAGTACCTAAGAAAATATCCTAATGTTCATTTTATTTGTTACCACATGAATGCCTAAGTTTAGTCAAATGTCAAGATCTTCTTTGGAAAATTCATGTCATTCACATATTAACTTAAACATTCAACACTTTAATAATTTTGCATTTAAATAACGTTAATCACTTAGGTGATAATATTATTTAAATAATGAATAAAATTATTTAAGCATATAATTAATCAGGGCTTTAAGGTTTGAAAAATGAATGTTTTTTGTTCAAGAGAAAACAACAAAATAATGCAGAACTTGATTTTCTTTCGACATACTTAGCACGACCGTGCCAAACAAAGGGCACGACCGTGCCATAATATGGGAAAAAACAAATTTTCACGGTGCAGATGGCACGACCGTGCCAAAATAATAGACACGACCGTGCCAAACGAAACGGTCCGACCGGTTTAAAACAACACACCCGTCCGGACCAGCACCAATGAACACACCGGTTCAAGGTAATAGAGGCGCACGGCCGTGCCAAAACAAAGAGCACGACCGTGCCATATAATCTGCACTTCTGAATTTTTGTCTAAATTTTCCTCAAAATCAAATGAATTGCAAGTAGATCCGCATGGTATGTACTTAAAACATAAAACCATGTTATTTAGGATAATCTTGCTTTTTAAAATTAATGGAATCAAGTGAGTAGATCCACATGGTATGCACTTAAAACATAAAACCATTTTTCTTAATTTTAGATGAAGATCATCAGCACTCTATTAACGAATTAGAGTCCCTAATCGACATAAAAAACCTTATGATTCAACAGAGAAAATGAATCAAAGTGAAAGCACAAACTTTCCTAAAAAGAACTCAAACTTAAACCAAAGATGAGCGGGGCTCTGATACCAATTGTTGGAACAATTTTACTCCCTGAATGTCACACTCACTTTAGAATAGGATTGAGGAAGAGATGAAGCGGAAGCGTTAAGAACAAATACCTGTTGAATCCATTATGAAGTAGGGAGAAATGAAGATGAAGAACAAGTAGGAGAATGATCTTCTAAATGATGAATGTCTTTCCTCTTTTACTTCTTTAACACTTAATGAAGATTTATGGAGAGAGTACTAATGAAAAATGGAGTAGTCTTAAGGGTTGATGGAATGCCCTTTATATAGTAGACTTGGTGACATTTCATTTAGGGACCACACCCTTTCAAGATTTATGATAATAAATTACCCTTTTGCCCATCACAATTAGGTAATATATATCCAGGAATTCTACACATTTTATTATCAACTATACTTTATAATTTAATATTATAATCATAACTTTATGAATGGAAGTCTAAATGACTTGTGTTGCAAGCCATGTCCTTACACATACTCCCTCTGTCTCGCCCGAAATAAGATTTTGGTAAACTTGACTTTACTTGACCTAAGTCTTTTGAAGAAAATATAATAATCTAAATAAAAATTAAAAAATTGTTATACTCTCAATAATAATTATTAAATTTATACTAGGATAATTATTTTTTATTTAGATTACATGGTCAAAGTATAAAAAAAGCTACCAAAATCCTATTTCGGGTGGGACAGAGGGAGTATATAAGAGGAGAAAATACTCCCTCCGTCCCAAAGTAAGAGTCATACCTTAGTTGTGCACGTTTATTAAGGAAACACTAGAAAATAGATAAAGACTGCAAGTGGGTTTGAGAATATGATTGTCCAACCGGTAAAAAGTAAGTCATTAAGTATTGGTTTTTTTCGAAATTATACAAGCATTGTAAGGATAAAGATGTCTAAAACACTATTCATAACTTGCCATCTTAGAAGTGAGACTCTTACTCTGGGACGTACCAAAAAGAAAAGTAGGATTCTTACTCAGGGAAGGAGGGAGTATATAATAATCCTACGCAATTTCATATGACTGAAAATAAGATAAAATTGCAGGAATAAACTAGTAAAAGAGTGTCGAGATGAAACAATCTCATGCACAATCAAATCAAGTGCAATGTATTTGTTGATTCTCAAGTAAACAAGAACTTACAATTTGTTTAAGGTGATAACTTTGTTCTATTCATCTTCATCATCAGCACGTCCATATATAACGAACAGATAGTGTCCTAGTGTTGTTGTATCAAGTCCTGGAAACCGAGGAACACTACCTGGTTGAAAATCAACTTGAACAAATGGCCATCTCATTGATTGAGCTGCTTCACATTCTTCCCATCCGTCCCCAATCACACAAAACTGAACATTTGGTCCACTGAATCTCTCTTTGATCCATGTAAAACACTGGAGCTTACCCACATCCCATGAGCTATAAACTGTCAGAAATTTTAACTTATTCGTTAGTTTTTTTCTTCCGTCAGAATTTCACTACTTACCAATAACAAGAAAGCCTTAGTCCCAAAATGATTTGGGGTAGGTAACATGACTCTTCATATGGAATCGACAAAGAAAAGAGGTGGGAAGTAAAAAATTGAAGAAAAAAATAACTTAAAGAATAAAAATATATTTAAAATTTTGAAAGCTACGAAGAAATAGGTGGGAAAATTATGGGGAAAATAGAGGGGAAAAAAATCAAAGCCCATCATCAACAACAAAGCCTTAGTCACAAAAGCTTTGAGTGATTTTATATTGATAAACAACGATAACAAAGAACCCCTACACCTAAGAATCTTAAAAATGAATAGAGATTCGTAAGGGAAAGCTCCGTCCCAAAATGATAGACCGATTTCTCCATTTTGTTTGCCCCAAAAAATTAGTCCCATTTCCAAAATTAAGGCTTCATAATCACTGAATTTCCAAAACTATAATGTGACCTTAAGATGTTTGAAAAGTGAAATGGGACTACCATTTGGGGATTGAGGGAGTATATGAAGATAAAGGGTAACGTAAAAGAAAAACGTCTACTCATCTGAACTTGAAGTGAGATGATAAGAACAACTAACCATTCTCTTGTGGTATCAAATCATCTAGTCGAAAGAGCAAGCATTTGACAAGGCTGGGTATTAACGAACCAGAAGTCACCAATATGTTGACGTGCTTAAATCTTGTTGATGTTGTGCCAGCAATCGCATGAACTGAATCTGTTGACGGAGCTAATTCTTTCTTTCCACCTGAACATTCCTCCACACAGGCTCTAGCTACATTGGAAGAAATTTGATTGGGTTTCAAATCCCAATAGAGAGACTCCCTCCGTCCCAAAACGAATGACCAAAACTATCAAGTTTGCTCTTGATCAAGAGCAAATTTGAGATTTTTTCAGTCATTCATTTTGGGACAGAGGTAGTAGATCTCAACAAACATCATAGACAATGAAGAACATTTAGTGATGTGGGACGTAAAGCACACCAAAAAAAAAAAAAAAAAGAGCTCAACTTTTCATCTGAACATTGAATTAGAAGATAATTTCAGAACATGTCACAATGGAAGATGTTAAATTATCTGCACCAGCATAAGATCTGATACCTGAAGAGAACCAGTTATCTGTATAACTATCAGTCGCATCATACAGATTATCCCAGTATTTTAACATCTCTTTATCAAATATGCCATGCAAGCCCTGCAGTCAATAAAGGTATTTTATTTAAGATCATCTAGAAAATGACGTATCATGAAGCTGAGGGTATATGTAGTTTCTACAACACAAATAAGCAATAAGGAGGGGAATGTAACATATTGTAAGAGAAGTGAAGTTACGGTAGGAAAAATGAATCTATAAATGTTGAACATGCTCAACATAATGTAAGGAACTGGATACATATCTGGACAATTAGGTAAAAGAAATACTCTCTCCGTCCCACAGTGATCTTCCCACTCTTTTTTGCCGTTACTACGAATGAACTTTGAGCAATAATTTAGGTTGATAAAGATTACCTAATGAAAATCCAAAACTTGTTATCAATAGTATTGTCGATTGTGTATTGATAAAAAGTTTTAGATTTTCATTAGGTAATCTTTATCAACCTAAACTATTGCTCAAAGTTCCATCGTAGTATCGGCAAAAAAAAAAAAAAATGGGAAGATCATTGTGGGATGGAGAGAGTAATCATTATGCAATTATGGTGTACGAACAACGGTGGACTAATTAAATACTTAAACTCATCAAACCTTTTTATATTTATCAGCAATGACACGATGCCTATAAGCTAACTTTCTTTTACTCTCATCATCATTTGAGGGACTGAAACCATCCTTATCGAAATCATAATCAATGAAATCTCGCCCATCATCATATTGTCTCAGGGAATCAAGAAAGGGCTTGTTACAGCTTTCAATCTGCAATTAAACGTAATTAAGTAACACGAAGCCACCAACAAAACAATTGTTATACTACAATATTTAACAGAAAAGCATTAAGGAAATACGTAATACGCAACTTTAAAAAGACGATCACAGATTAACATTGGCTTACTTGCTCATAAAAGAAATGATCATCGCACACTTGAAGAATTTGATTCTCCCACACCTTCCCTATCTCCACACCCTTCTGCACATCTTTTGAACCATTAAAAGCCTTGGCATATGTTTCGTTTATCAAGGACTTAAGCAATATAAGAGTCTCGTCCATGTCCCAAATGTACACATTGAGTTTTTCATCCATTGTATAATAATAACCAGTAATGCCCTCAACTCAAGTCGATCGACCAACCCCACTACGCTTTTGCCTCAATTATTCAATTTCACCCTTCGATTCAAATGAATCATATATAAACCTGACAAGTCGATAAACCGGTTGTCAGTCCATAATTCCTTAATGAAAACCCAAACAAGTATCAATATGTCAGTAGTTGTGAAGTTACAAAGTACAAATTTTTTGTATTCAAAACACAAATTATACCATATGAGACATCCCTAATAGAGTTGGGCATGTATCCGCTGCTGTTTACTTCTGTTATAGCTTCTTATAAGACACTCGTTAACATAAGTTGCTTGTTTATGTAGCTATTTTGCCTACGTATAACTTTGCTCCATATTATATTGTCTTTGCTGCTTCCAATATCTAAATTTACGAACAATATCAAGCGTCGATCTTACATATACATCACCAAAACCAAAGTTAAGAGTCCGATGAATCTACAACAATGGGCATTCCTTCCCAAATCCATTGTGAAACAATTCCATTCCACGATAATTACGAGTATCAATTACCAAACAAGCAGTGGCGATGGCACTTGAAGCAAATGGTTGATTTTGAAGTTATGTGACTTTTACCACTTTAAATTTAGAAAAATAACATTTTTACCATAAAAATAATATTTGTGCAATTTTGACCCCCTTAAATTCAGGAAAAACACCACTATTTTTCACAGGAAGCATCCACTAGCAAAGTGATATGTAATTAAATGCAACAGAAATTATCTTTATGACAGAAGTTTTACCTACATAAATACTCAACAGCTGAGTCCAAGAAATGATTTTAACATCCAACAAGCACCTAGATCACCTGGTAAGGGGGTGTTCTAGCTCACTTTACTACCATTTTTTGTACCAAAAAAAGAAATGATTTTAACATTTCTAAAACAAGCTTTGTTGCGAAATTATTCCCTAAGTTTCCACTTAATAGGATGAATGAACAAATAATTCACATATTAATTTATAAGGGTAATTACAAAAATAAAATAAAATAAAATTCACAAATGAAGTCTTAACCAGCATCAAAAACTACTATAATAACAGCAATTGCCATAACCAAGAAAACCCATTACTGATACAACTACAAATCTAATAATTGTCGCGGATTTTGGATAATTGTGTCAAAATGATCAAGAAATTTGGGGATTTTGAAGGAGCTACATATGTTTCCAATTTCAGCTAAGAAAAATCAGGAATTAATATTGAGAAAAAGAAATTTAAAGGGATCGTATTAGAGACTAACCTAAATACAGAATAGTACCAGAAAAAGAGGCGGATTATGAAGCGATTCTCAACATTGAACCTGCCATTGCCATCGTGAACGAGCTTCCGAAAATCGGATTACAAGCCCAGTCCGTCTGATTAAGCCTGTGCCAGCAAAGCTATGTCTACTGATAAATAAGATTCGGCCCGGCCGGCCTGGCTCAGCTCCTTTATCCAATTTTCATGAACCGGGTTCACCCAAGCCCTTTTTACTTTGAGAAAATTTTGGGAGAAACTAGTTTCTCCGTAAGTTATAAAAAGTTCTGTTTTTATAGGGTTTAAGTTTTAGGGTTTAGGGTTTTAAGTTTGGGGTTTAAGGGTAAAAAACAGGACTTTTTATAACTTTCGGAGGAACTAGTTTCCCCCAAAACTCACTCTTTTACTTTTTCATTTAAAGGGAAGTTTTGGTGCACTCAAATCAAAGTAACACAATTGGTGTCGATCGTGTTACTTTGATTTGAGTTCATGTGTTCGAATTATAAAATCAGTCTTTTATAATTGAGCAATGCTAGGGGCACAAAATAATTTCACAAAATCTTGCTCATAAAATGAGGTGGTGATATTTTATTGGTTGCATCGATAATGGACCTACCACACTCTACTTAAAAACACCAATAAAATCATGACACCTAGGATTTTGTGAGCAATATTTTGTGATTTTTTTGTGCTCCTAGTATTATTCTTTATAAATTCACCCTTTGTGGTAGAAATATTCTTTTTTCACCCACGCTGCGCGGGAATGATTTTTGCACCGGACTGTCTTTTTTCTTTGTTATGTAATTATTGTTAAAATTATATTAAATTTATAAAATAGCAATAAAATGAGTTCTAAGAAAGAAAAAGCCTTCTAAAATATCAACATCTCCTAACATTAGGAAAATGGATTATTTTTTTTTTTTACAAAGAAATAATAATTCATTCACACAAATTGTTCGGATGACACTCCACAAAGAACGGAGGTTCTTCTCATACATAAAAACTCGCAGATAACCAAGAGTTTCTAGCCAAACAATCTGACACCTTATTAGCGGTCCATCTTACATATATAACCAAATGATAAGAAGAGTTGAAGAAGGATTCGTTTACACACATTAAGACTGCCACCATTATATTGTTTCCAATAAATCAATGGCTTCACCTTCTTCAACATGATATTGATGTATATTTGAATAATCGACAACTTCAATAGAACTCTTTTTCTCATAATATCTCAAAACGCCAAACTGTTACTCCATGTATAACTTACTAAACATGTAAGATAAGAAGAATTCATAGAGAAGAGAAGAGAGAAATTAGAAGAATGGGAGAGGGAGAGAGCTCTACACAGAAAGCCTAAGTAAAGAAGACTTAGGAAGCAATTTGTGTCTCACCAACCGTGAGTAATTCTATTGATTCATGCTCTATATATACAACTTTATTACTAGAGTCCTATTACAATGAACTATGTATGGATAAAGACCCATCAAATATTTGAATACATCTATGCTAACAATATAATATTATCCTCCTAAAATACACATATTGTATCAATCTAGGAGATATTTACAAGGTCGTCTAATACCCCCCCTCAAGCCAAACGAAGGTACGGAGATGCAGCTTGGACTTGAATAATGTCTCTTTAATTTCCACGATAAGGACGTGACAAAATTCATGCCGAGGGGAAATATCGAAAGTAACCAATTAATGTTGAATAAAAGCTTCATGTACATGTGATCATGCCAAGGTTTATATTGCAACTCCGCTAAGAGATACAGAAGATAGAAATCCTCTTCATAGGTTTCTTCTTGAACATTACTCGAACATAGTCCCAAAGGAAAGGGGACAAGGATGTTGTAGAAGGGATGGGGCTGGACAGAAGGTAGTGGTATTGGCTGAACAAAGGGTGCAGGCCCATCTAAAGAGTCTGGGCAGGTAAGAGATGGCCCAATACAAATGAGCGAGGCTGCTGGAGAAGATAGAAATCCTCTTCATAGGTTTCAGAGAGATTCATTTGAGAATCAAGAGCAATGGGTTGTCCATTAAAAGACTGGGCATCAAAGGTAGACTTAGGGGAGTCCACAAGTGCATAAGGAACCAGGCCATTTTGATGTTCTAGATGGGCTGGTGTGGATAGACATGAGGAGTGCGCTTCATGAGATTGGGAGAGTAATCCTTAAAGTGGCGAATTGGGCTTATCCAAATCCGAAGATGGGCCAATCTGCTGCAAGGAAACAAGTTGAGTGGCAATTGCAGAAGTGTATTGTGCACGAAATGGCTGGTTTTGACTAGGTAGTACTGCTTGCTCTATGTCAAAAAGGTGACTGTAGAGAAAATTCAAAGTCAAAGTAGGTTGTCGGAAAAAATAATAATTGACAAATTTATTGTATAGTGAATCAAGTCCATCAACAATAAAATTAATAAGATCAATTTCTGAGATTGGATTTTCGGCCCGGGTGAGAGCATATGAAATCGATTTTGCTTCTGAAAAATAACTTGCTAAAGATTGAGATGGGAGTTTTTGGAGACAAGAAAGTTGGTCGAGGAGATCCTCAATATACCAATTGGTAGAAGCATAGAAAAGAGAAGGAGATGTCTCAATTACATCAGTTAATGGTTCTTCTATATCCAATGAACAATCATTTGAATCTAAGGATTCATTTTGTTCCGGGTATAACCAATCTGATAAAGAAGAATCAGTATTAACGGAAGAGCTTGGTTCATAACAACGCAAACAGTCTCTTGCGGTATGGCCAAGACCGTTACACAACTGAAAAATATCATACGATGATGGTAACGTATCAAAGCAAACGGGATCGTACCAAAAATCATCCATTGATTTTAAAATAGAGAAAAAAATTAATTTTATGTAAGGAAACAAAATTAATTTTAAGAAGAAGAAAAGTAAAGTAGATTAAAGAGAAATAGCGGAAGCAGAAATCAGGACACCATGGATCGGTGGCTCTGATACCATGTAAGATAAGAAGAATTCATAAAGAAGAGGAGAGAGAAATTAGAAGAATGGGAGAGGGAGAGAGCTCTACACAGAAAGCCTAAGTAAAAAAGACTTAAGAAGCAATTTGTGCCTCACCAACCGTGAGTAATTCTATTGATTCATGCTCTATATATACAACTTTACTACTAGAGTCCTATTACAATGAACTATGTATGGATAAAGATCCATCACATATTTGAATACATCTATGCTAACAATATAATATTATCCTCCTAAAATAAACATATTGTATCAATCTAGGAGATATTTACAAGGTCGTCTAATATAACTTGGAAACTTCTCAATAGCAGCATTCAAAAAAAAAAAAAATCCCTTTTGAAAGACATTTAGCATTGAAAATACGATAAGTCAAAGCATTTAGGCTTGCGAAAAATCGCCAACCAAGTATCTTAAGCCATGCAAGATGAAAATTTTGGATCGAAAGGCAAGGCTACTCAAATCTTTATTATATTTGGCAACTTTTAACCATATAATATACCCCAGCCCGTCGTAAACCTTTCACCCTCATGATCAAAAACCACATCACATAAACCACGAGATTTCCCAATATACTTCACATGAGATCAAAATTAATAGGAAAATCACTTAGAAATTATCCCACCAAACACGGGTTTCATGCATTGAAATGTTGAATAGAGATCACTGAGTAACAGAGGCTCTCAACAATAGGAGAGAATTCATAGGCTCCAATAATGGGAGAAAATCCATAGGCTCCAACAATATGAGAGACTACATAGGCTCCAACAAACTACATAGGCTCCAACAATGAGAGAGAAAAACAAATCACATGATGGATATTGAAAAATATGTTAAAGATATCACAAATAACACAGAGGGAAAAAGTAAATTAAGATTTCTCATTTTTGAGCGTTTATGAAATCGGTTTTGTTGAACTTCTAGCCATAGAAAGAGAAGACCCAATCCACCAGATGACAACAATAGTTTGTCCACTTTTTCCAAAACTTTCCAAAACCAATGATATACACACAGATGTCAATGAAAACCTTTATACCAAACGTGTGTTCGACAAGGTTTCAGTAACAATCTGCACGAGTACATGATCACCAAGACAACTTATGATAGAAGACTATGCCTTCTCCTCCAAAGCAGAACAACCATCGCTTCCTCGTTTCCCTTTCATTTCTTGTCCTTCACTACAATGCCCACATATAATAATACAACCATGCTTGCATATTGATCTGTCGTAAACTAAAATCGTTTCTCCATGTGAACTTTTCAATCTTTACTTCCATCTCATACATCTTTCATTCAGATCACAAACTCAAATCGACCCACCTCTGGAGAGAAGAAGGAAGGTCCATAAAACAAAGCTTACTTGTCGTTTTTCCAAGATTTGCTAAAGAAATTTTTGTTATTTTTTTTAAACAAAGGAAATAGAGAGGGGGATCACAAGAGGGTAGTCAAGATGAACAATCTTTTTACGAAATTGTTTAAAAATATCAAGACCTGAAAAATAGGCCTACCTCAACGATATGGAGGCGGGCACGAAAAACGAGACAATCGACCTCAACAAATTCTTCCAAGACATAGAGAACATGGAAGAAGACATGACCGGGGTCGAGAAGCTCTACAAGCGGCTCCAAGAATCAAATGACGAGAGAAAAACTGTGCACAACGCGAAGACCTTGAAACAACTCCGGTCCCGCATGGACGCAGATGTCGAGCAAATCTTGAAACGAGTCAAAATCATCAAAGGAAAGCTTGAGGCATGGGAGAGGTCCAATGCCGCCCACAGGAAAATCCCTGGGTTCGGGCTCGGCTCATCCGCAGATCAGACCCGCACGTCAGTAGTCACTGGACTGAGGAAGAAGCTGAAGATGATGATGGACGATTTTTAAAATCTATGCGTGGCGATGAAAAGAGACCGTTGGGAGAAGATACTTCACCATAAGGGCGAAAGAAAGCAAATAAAGAGTTGATAGAAAATTTGATATCGAGTGGAGAAGGCTAGAATTTTCTTCAGAAGGCGATCCAAGATCAGGGAACAGATCTTGGACACGATTTCCAAGATTTAAGAACAACACAATACAGTGAAAGAGATTGAGAAGAACTTGATAGAGCTTCATCGGATTTTCTTGGACATAGCTGCATTAGTAGAGAATTGAATGATATCGAGAGCCACGTGGCACATGCTAGTTCGTTTGTTAGGAGAGGGACGGAGCAACTGGTGGAGGCGAAGGAGTATCAGAAAAGCTCGAGGAAATGTGTGTGCCTTGTGTTCGGGTTAATCTTATGTCTCATCATCATCGTACTTTACCCGATTTGGTTGACTTTGTTGATTACGAGTTTAAGGTAGATTGATTCTTTTAAGGAACTACTTTCCTTGGCCATTGCCATTTTTAGAAGGTGCTTTCTTGTTCTAGCTAGTCTATTGGTGTTTTTCAAAAACCAAAAACAGACTATTTGTTTCTTCTTCTTTTTTTTTTCTTTTTTTATATATCGTCGTTTTCACTCGTGAATGATTTTGGTTTTTTTTTTTAACTTAATTGTAAATTGATTTACAAATATAGCTTGCTGTGTTCTTCTGTTATTCCTTATGCTGCTAGTTTTCTCCTCTAGGTATATGTCTTATATGTTACGTGAATGGGGCCAAATTACATTTTCAGGCATTGTGCATGGGCACAAACGGAATTCTAACTCTACAAATAAAATTTCCTACTATTCTAAGCACACCAAAATGTAAAATATTTTCTTTAAAGTGTTATAAAATGATGTACCAAAAGTAATGTATTTCGAAATGTAAAGGTTTTATGAAGAATGTGCATAGTCAGCATCAGCATCAGAATCAAGAGATGGTCTAGGGAAAGTTGTGTGTTCCATTCTGAAGACGATTCTATTGAGGAAGTAATTTTGGCAAAGAAAGTTTGTTAATAAAGTTAACGGACGTGATGGAAATTATATTTGTCGTACAATGAATTTTATGGAAAAAAAAAGTTTAATGGTAAATGAAAACACACTCGAAATAGTAGATGAAATAGAGTTTGTCCTTTTCGAAATATATATATTAAAAAAAAAAAACTTGATAACGTGAAAAGTTTATTGATAAATGAAGTTACAAAAGGCTATAACCAGAATTGACACACATAACAAGCTTGATAAATGATAATCTGAGTACACATGAAGGCTAAAATAGCGTATTAAGCACAAAGAAGAGCCGGCATGAGAAAAAAATGATAGCACTCCAAAACGACGCATCCCAATAGAGCATGATTAATGATAACAAAGGAAAAGAAAAGAAATAGATTTGGCCAATTCTATGGACATTGGCGGATCTAGAATTCAAATTGAGCGGGTACACAAATTACACACGGGAACATAGATGTTGATAATCAAGACCAAAAATAAATAAATTTTGATAATGAGACTTGAACTCAAGACCACAAGTATAAAAACCTAACGCTATACCACTGAGTGACAAAGTTCTGTTTATTACTAGTGCAGTTTCAATGTATATATTCGAAATAATCTGGATATTAAACTAGAGCTGAAATTTCACTAGGTGCACTTACACCCGCACCTATAAGCATAGGCCCGCCCCTGTCTGTGGATCTATCAAAGCTCTAGATATATGCGATGTGCCACATTATTATCTATGACTTGTTCAGTTTTGTTGGGTTTTGGGTTTTAAATGAACAAGAGAGTCATCAAATAAAAAATAAAATTCTTAAACTCCGTATAAAGTTAAAGTCAAACTATAAGTAAGTTAGTCGGGGACGGAGGGAGTAAATAACAATCTTCAACCGTTACCCTTCTTATCTTATTACAGTCGAGGCCTGAGGAGGCTTATAGAGTTGAGTAGTTGACCATCGGTCAAAGCTTACAACGGTCATAATTCACCTCCGGCTTCCCCTCTCGCGAACCCAAATTCCTCTCCAACGGTCGAATTCCGGGCAATTCCCCCATCCATCATCCACGAAATCATTTCAAATCTGAAATTTTCCTCTTCCAACGGTCGAAATTTTGGCAAATCTCATAGAGAGGTAATCTCCAAATTCATTCAAAATTTGAAATCTTCACAAACCGGAATAGACTCAAATCTCCCACCACTATTAATATAAACGTCTCTTGTTTCACAATTCTTCTCACATCCCTATCTCCGTTTATGGCAGCAGAAAACACTAGTTTTCATGGATTTTTTTCCAGCCGATTTTAGCTTTCTGTATAGTAGCTGCTTAGCGTTTCTTTTCCAAACCTTGCGCGGATGATTCTAGTGGCATTCTACGGAGGCTACTGGTGTTGTTCTCTCTTGTGCTTGTCAGGTTAGTGGACTTCTGTTTTACTGATCATTTTTAATTTTAGTAATCTACTTGCCTTATACTTTTCCTTCTTGGTTTTGTTTTCTTGAACTGGCTGAGATTTGTGAAATATTTAGGGGGTTCTGATTGGGGGTTAGTACAAGAAGTCTAAAATTCATGGATGCTAATGTATAAGTAAATTTAAGTCAGTAATTTGCTTCTTGGAAGAGATTTTTTTTTTAATATTTGTGGTAGATTTGTTTTGATCAAAGCAGTGTACTCTAATTTCCTTTATTTTTTTTTCTTATTGGGTTTTGTTTTCTTGAATTGGCTGAGATTATGGAGTGCACAGTGGGGAAAAGTGTTTGTAAAATATTTAGGGGTGCTGACTGCTGAGTGTTGTTAGTACAAGATGTCTAAAATTTAGGGATGTTATCATATTAGTAAATTTTAGTCGAGATTGGCTTATTGGATTTTTTTTAAAAAATTTTTTGTTTAACCATTTGTGGTTGACTTGTTTTGTTCAAGGCAGTGTACACTATTTTCCTTATCTTTTTTTTTTCCTTCTTGGGTTTTATTTTCTTGGGTTGGATGAGATTATGGATTGCAAGTGGGAAATGTCCAGGTGTGCTATTATATTAGTGAATTTAAGTCCAGATTGGCTTATTTGAAGCACCAAGTGGTGTTATGAAAGAAATTGAAAAACTGACAAGAGGGTTCTTGTGGGGTGGGTCATCTTTTCTTGAAGGTAACAATGAAAATGTCTAAGGTGCGTTGGTGCATAGTTTGTCTTGAGGGAGTAATTTTTAAGTTTACTCTGTAAATGGTGACGGAAGTTTTCCAGTAACAGGGGGTCATTGTGGAAAGGTTTGGTATGAGAGAAGTGTTGTTAAGATGGGTGATATATATGTCCTAAGTTTTAAGTGGATGATGTTACGCAAATAGTTCTTCTTCCCTAAGTTTCACGCTATTCATAACATGATAATTTCTGGGCAGTGTGTGGCTACTCATGAATCATGAATATGAAATTATTTGTAACTTTTGCGAGATTAACTTAATTATGTGATATTGGAAAAAAAAATTTGTTATAAGGTCAATGAGAAATGAGGTACAAGAAAATAGCACGAGTCCTTTTCAGATTCAACATATAAATTTGGTTCATAATATTGTGGTGTAGGCACGAGGAATGAAAATATAGTAGCGACCTTAAGTACAAGGGGAAAGATTAGGAGAAACCTTGTTACAGAAAAGTATTATCATGTAATGGAGAGCAGAGCATCAATGATATAAATGTATGCAGGCATCAATTAAAGAGAAAGTATCAAAAAGGTAAAGGAGAAGGGGGAAATAGCTAATTTTGAGGATACTAAGGATGAAAATATCACTTCAGAAGTTTAAATAGTAAATAGGGAAAATTAGATTTTTTTTGGGAATGCATCTGAGTTCATAGTGGAAAACATGGAAAATGCTACCATTTGTTGTAGACTTGTTTTGATCAAAAGTAGCCTTCCGATTTATTACTTATGTTTCATTTTAAATCACCAAGTGGTGGTCCTGTTAAAGAAATTGAAAAACTGTGAAGAGAGTTCTTGTGGGTTGAGTCATCTTTTCTTGAGGGTAGAAGGAAACTGTGTAAGGTGGTTGGTGCAGAGTTTGTCTTGGAAGTAAGACCCGGGGGGGGGGGGGGGTTACGACTAGAGGAAGAAAAACATATGTTTACTTAGTAAATGGTGGTGGACGTTTGCAAGTAACAGTGGGTCACTGTGAAAAAGTTTGGTCTGTGAGAAGTATTTTTAAAGTGGATGACAAATACTACTAGGGGGGCCCACACGGAGTCAGGGGATGAAGGTATCGCGAGACAGTGGTGGACGTTTGCAAGTAACAGTGGGTCACTGTGAACAAGTTTGGTCTGTGAGAAGTATTTTTAAAGTGGATGATAAATACTACTAGAGGGGCCCACACGGAGTCAGGGGATGAAGGTATCGCGAGACAGGGGAGGGAAAAATATGAGGTACTGTGTACAAAGAGTTTAGTTTTAAGTGTATGATGTATGTTGGGGGGGAGGGTTACGACTTGAGGAAGAAAAACATATGTTTACTTAGTAAATGGTGGTGGACGTTTGCATGTAACAGTGGGTCACTGTGAAAAAGTTTGGTCTGTGAGAAGTATTTTTAAAGTGGATGATAAATACTACTAGGGGGGCCCACACTGAGTCAGGGGATGAAGGTATCACGAGACAGCCAGAGGGGAGGGAAAAATACGAGGTACTGTGTACAAAGAGTTTAGTTTTAAGTGTATGATGTATGTTCTGCATATAGTTCTTTTTCCCTGAGTTTCTCACTATATTTTTTGTTACATAAGCTGCAAATAGCATTCACTACATGATAATTTCTAGGCAATATGTAGCTATTCATGAATCATGGCTATGAATTTATTTGTAACTTGTGGGAGATTAACTTAACAATGCGATAATGAAAAAGATTTAGTTATATGGTCAATGAGAAAAGAGGTACGAGAAAATAGCAGTGAGTCTATTTCAGATTCAACTAAGTGTTACAATAAAGTATTATCAAGTAAAGGAGAGCAGAGCATCAAGGATATAGATGTAAGCAGAAAGGAATCAACAAAAGAGAAAAAGTATCAAAAAGAGCGAAAAAGTAAGGGAAAATTTTAGAACAAGAGGAGAGAGAGGGAAAAAAGGAGCTGATTTGGAGGGAGAAGGTGATAATATCTTGGATACTAAAGACGAAAATTTCACTAGAGAAGCTTAGAAAGAAAACAGGGAAAAATTGTATTTTGGGGAGTGCATCAGAATTCATAGTGGAGAGTAAAAAAAAAAAAAGACAGCAAATTTGAGACGTAATCTGAAATTGTAAGGTTAGAAAGAAAACAGGGAAAATTAGTATTTTGGGGAGTGCATCAGAATTCATATAAAAAAAAAAAATACAGCAAATTTGAGACGTAGTCTGAGATTGTAAGTGTTTATTTTTATCTCTCATGAACAGTGAATGAGTGCACTCTTTTGGAATACTAGGGAATTGGGGAAAGATGGTAAAAGTACTTTTTTGTTGGAGTTTGGTGAGGGAGTACCCTAAAAGTTATCCTCATTCCCGAGTCTAAGATGCTGATGGTTAAAACTTAACAAGAAATGGTTTTGTTCGGGGTCATAGGACTGCAATATTGGACCAAATGGGATTTCTAGGGAATTAGTCTTAATCTGGGAGTGGGGCAACAGTTGGTTTATGCATAAAAAGGGTATGGAAGTATGACTTAGTAAATGTGTATTTTACTCGGAGATGAGGATGGTGAGAAGACAGTATGGAATGTATTAGTTGCTAGAATAAAACAGATAGCATGGCCTGTATATGTATTGTTGCTGGTGTCTTTGATACAATTAAAAATCTAGAGGAAAGATGAGGGTGTTAGGGAATAGGCAAAGATATTGAAAGTAGTTTGTTGGAGTTTGGTAAGGGTACCTAAAAGTGATAATTTTCCAGAGTCTAAGATGCTGAGGTTTAATACTTAACAAGTAGATGTATTGCTCTCATGATTAACAATAGGAGTATATTGGACCAAAAGGGACTTTTGGGACTTAATTATAATCTGGGAGTGGAGCGAATTCATGTGTTCCATTTAATCATCAATATGGCTAGTCTTAATGTATGATGTTCTGCAAATAGTTCTATAATACGTTGTTGTGGAGATTCATTTTGGGATGGAGGTAGTAGTAAATTTTAGTCGAGATTGGCTTCTTGGGAAAGAAAAATGGTACCTTTGTAGTAGACTTGTTTTGATCAAGGCAGTGTGGGAATAGGCAAAGATATTGAAAGTAGTTTGTTGGAGTTTGGTAAGGGTGCCTAAAAGTGATAATTTTCCAGAGTCTAAGATGCTGAGGTTTAATACTTAACAAGTAGATGTATTGCTCTCATGATTACGAATAGGAGTATATTGGACCAAAAGGACTTTTGGGACTTAATTATAATCTGGGAGTGGAGCGAATTCATGTGTTCCATTTAATCATCAATATGGCTAGTCTTAATGTATGATGTTCTGCAAATAGTTCTATAATATGTTGTTGTGGAGATTCATTTTGGGATGGAGGTAGTAGTAAATTTTAGTCGAGATTGGCTTCTTGGGAAAGAAAAATGGTACCTTTGTAGTAGACTTGTTTTGATCAAGGCTGTGTGCTCTAGCCTTCCCATTTATTAGATATTTTTCTTTGAGGGAAACAAACTTAAGTTTACTAAGTAAATGGTGGCGGAAGTTTGTCAGTAACAGGGGGGAGGTCATTGTCGAAAGGTTTGGTCTTTGAGAAGTATTGTTAAAGTGAATGATATTCTGCAAATAGTTATTTATCCTTGAGCTTCGCAACAAGTGTTTTAAAAAAAAAGCATTGTCAAGTAAAAGAGAGCATGGCGTCAAGGATATAGATGTAAGCAAGAAGAAAACAACAAGACAGAAAGTATCAAAAAGAGCAAAAAAGTAAGGGAAAAATAAAAAGACAAGAGGAGAGAGTGGGAAAAATGAGCTAATTTGGAGGGAGAAGGTGTTACTATTTTGGATATTGAAGATGTAAATATCACTAGAGAAGCTTAGAAAGAAAACACGGAAATTAGTATTTTGGGGAGTGCATCATAATTCATAGTGGAAAATAAAAAAAGACAGCGAATTTAAAACGCAATCTGAGAGTGTAAGTGTTTCTTTTTTATCTCTCGTAATATTGAATGAGTGCACTATTATGGAATGGGAATTGGGTAAAGATAGTAAAAGCACTTTATGTTGAAGTTTGGTGAGGGAGTATCCTAAAAGTGATCCTCAGTCCCGAGTCGAAGATGCTGATGGTTAAAGCTTAACAAGAAATGGGTTTGTTTGTGGTCATTGGGACTGCGATATTGGACCAAATGGTATTTTTTTGGGGTCTTAGTCTTTATCTGGGAGTTGGGTGAATTTGTGTTCTCTTTTTGCATTTTAGGGTAACAATTGGTTACACATAAAAAGGGTATGGAAGTAAGAATAAATAAAAAATGTGACATAGCGAATGTGTATTTTATTCGGAGATGAGGATGGTGAGAGTAAAGTACGGAATGTATTAGTTGCTCCAATAAAACAGGCCGGATAAATATATTTTTGGTGACGTCTAAGTAGATCAGAGAAACTCCATATTCTCAAGACTCTTGAATACTCCCATTGCCCATTTCCTTAGTCTGATATGGAAATGGATACTGGGGAGAAAGAACTTAAAGGTATATGGGGAGTGTGCATCAAGATTCATTGTGGAAAGTAAAAGAAGTCAGCAAATTTGAGACACAATCTAAGGATATTGTAAGTGCTTATTTTTTTTTTAATTTCTCGTGAGCAATGAATGTATGCGCTGTTATGGAATGTTAGGGAAATGGACAAAGATAGTGAAAGTATTTTGTCGGGGTCTCGTGATTGAGAATAGGAGTATATTGGACCAAATGGTTTGGGACTTGATTATAATTTGGAGTGGAGTGAATTCATGTGTTCTATTTGAGAGAACAAAACTCAGCAAATGGTGGGGGAAATTTGCCAGTAACAAGGGGGTCATGGTGGAGAAGTTTGGTCTCTGAGAAATATTGTTAAAGTGGATGATAAATATGACTAGGTTTTACGTGGATGATGTTCTGCAAATATTTATTTTTTCTCGAGTTCGCAGAGTCAATGAGAGAAGAAGTACAAGAATATAGCAGTGAGTCCTTTTCAGATTAAACAAATAAATTTGGTTCATAATATTGTGGTGTAGGCACAAGGAATGAAAATATAGTAGCGACGTTAAGTACATAGGGAAAGCTAAGGGAAAATAAGTGTTGCATAAAAGTATTATCATGTAAAGGAGAGCAGAGCATCAAGGATATAGATGTAAGCAGGAAGGAATCAACAAGAGAGGAAGTATCAAAAAGAGCGAAAAATGAAGGCGTTAGACTTTCAGAGTTTTAACCTACAATGATCAGAATTCATAGTGATAAGGGAGCATCCAAAAAGTGATCCTCATTCCGGGTGGTGAATAAGAGGATGACGGAATGCATTGGTTGTTGTAAGAAAATAGATCAAGTGCCCTATATGTATTATTTGGCTTTAATACAGTTACAAATCTAGAGGAAAAATGAAGGTGTTAGAGTTCAGACTTTCAGAGGTTGGGGTGGAGAGACTTACGTAGGTCCATTCTATTTCTAGTTCGTGTCATTTTTGGGTCTATCGTAATTACAAGTGTGTTACTACAGGCATTTGAATTCTAGAAAGTACGAAAAAATAATACCCTGTAGTGTCAGGTTAGCGGACTTCTGTTTCCTCGTGCTAATTGTTACTACTATATTTGTTGGGCAGTTTGGTGTTGTAGGTTGCATTATTAAAGGATTTGGTGAAAATTTTACTTGTGATAACATACCCATGATGTGAATAGTACGAATGGCCATGTGTGGATAAGGCATAGTTCTAAACGAAAGTAGCCTCTTTTGGGACAACCATTCATCATTAATACAATTGGGGGGGGGGGGGGGGGGGGTAATACACTTGAATTTCTCGGAAGTAGAACTATTGGTCGCTTTCCATCTATCGGTTGTCAAGCAAATACTACCCTTGTGACTTAGGAGGTCGTGTGGTAGTGCAAGGTGACGTGATTAAAAGTGTTTTTTCGTATGCTTAGTACATTTTGGGCTCACCCGGGCTAGAAAAAGCCTTACATTAAAGATGTCTAGCTAGTTACCGATGAAACCTATAGTTCTAAATATCACAAACCATGAGTCACTCAACTCATGAACAACCACAACAGCTTCAAAACCATGACTCACAAGAGTTTATACAACTCTTGGGCTATAACAACAATCACCGTATTAACCACCACAACTACAACAAGAGTTAAACTCTTGTACCACAATATATTACTCCTTAAACTTAATTAGGAGTTAAAAATAAACTAATACAACCACAAGCCAGACACATGGCTCTATACAAACTCATACATATGCTAACTATTTCTACAACAACAGGGCCATAGACCTCAATTAACTACCCATTGTTGCCCCTTCTATACTCACTTGATGTTTCTTGACTTAGATAGTTAAGTTTACTTAATTTAACATTGAATCAAATAAGAATGAGTAAAACTCAGTAAGAAAATCCTGAATAATGTAAATGTGGAAGCATATAATATATAAAACTAAATACAATTTCATCAAAATGAAATGTATTTAAAAACCTAATAAGATAAATACTTAAACCGTGAATTGATTCAAACACCATTTCCTCAATTCAAAACTGTAACATCCCGAATTTTCAGAGTATTATACCATCCTTAAAAAATATAAATCCGTCCCCAAAATAAGGAATAACGGTCACAAACTACAATTCAAATCTCCACGGCTAGTATCTCTAACCACAATTCAAAATAAATAACGGAAGCGAATTAATTGTCTTTCAAAACTAACGGCTAGTCATAACCGTCCATAAACCTTTCGTCATCAAGGATCTTCAAACTTCACCTTATCAACAACCTCCTTGTCCCTTGGAATCCTTCACCTACTTATTCCCTGAAGAACAATAATTATGGAAGGGGTGAGCGAACAATGCTCAGTAAGTTCATACGGGATCTCTCCGGGTTCTAAGGAGAGATGACCGGAAGAACGAAACAACAATAATATTTTCAAAGATAAGCTTTCATAAAATATCAAGTTAACCGTTAAGTTCAAAAACAGTTAACAATAAACTTTTTCAAAAGAAGTGTGGCATTTACTTTCAAGTCCGTCAATTCCAAGATAACGTCACCATTTCAGGTGCAATGCCTGATCAGGGCATTTAAGTAAGATTTATCATGATAATCAACCACTTCAATAAGCAGTATAAAAGTCTAGTTCTTTTTCATTTCAACTAGATTAATCTACTTAGTCCTTTTTCATTTCAGACTAAGCGAACGTCTATACCAAATTAAGATATAGCAAAGTTTCAACACGTCTATACCAAATTAAGATATAGCAAAGTTTCAACTTAGTGTTCAATGTACAAGAACACCATAACAATTTCAAAGATATTTAGGTATGTCAAAGGGTAAGAGTCATTCAAAGACGTTCACAACTTTTAAGAATTCAAAACGTTACCGCCACATGGTAGCTACTCATGAAAGAATTTCAAGGAATCCTACATCAAATGATAGAGACAATCAAAAGCTAGGATCGTAATCCCTTACCTTAGCTCGTGTTATTTTCCTTTGCAAGGTCACGTGCACATTCTACAAACACGCAATAAGACTTTCTTAGGAACATGAATTACTTAAATTCTCCGTCCCCATTATACTTTAATTTACTTTGTTAACCTTACGAGTCATTCTTAACTCCTTTAGGTTACTATCCATTCTAGGGTTTGTACAGTCCCCAGTATTTATTCCCAAAGTACCCTTTTTAGGTTTACCAAATTACCCCTAGGGTTTCATAGTTTCTATTCTCAATTAACATGTCTTAGGATTATTTTAATCCCATTAAAACACTATTCACAGCTTGATTCACTATTCATGGAACACTATTCACAGACACTGTTCACAGCCTCGTATATTACTATTCACAGCACGTCAATTCACTATTCACAGCATGCTTCAACACACACACTGGAACACACTTTTACACACACACAAACACACACTGAATACACCTTCACAGCACACACAAAACACACACACACCTACTGCCTTCCGGCTCACACACACAAACACACACTTATGCACACACTGATACACACACACATGCGGCTGCACACACACTTATCGCACACATACATACAATATTTCCATCATTCTTCCTCTTTACTTCCATTCAATCAATCCTAGTTCATCAATATAGTTTTTAGGGTTTGGGTTCTAGTTTATACTCCCCAATTACTAGATTAATAATACACAAAGGATTCAACTTAGGGAGTGGGGTTTTACCTTGATGGAACTCCCTTCCCTTCTTCTCTTCTTCTTCTTCTTCTTCTTCTTCTTCTTCTTCTTCCCGACCTCTCTCTTTTCCTTGCGGCTTCTGTCCGCCTCTCTCTCCCGTTCTTTTCCTTTTTTTTCTTTCTTTGTGATAATGATGAGAGAGTTGGGAATTTTGGAGAGTATTTATACTTTAGGGTTTTCCTAATTAGAAAAGGTTTTCCCTAATTTCTTTATTGGGTTTAATTAGTTGGGCCTAAGGTAAACCAACACCAATCTTATTTAATTGAGCCCAAAACAAAAATAAGGGAGTATTTTTAAAATAAATAAAGTTACTCCCTCTAAACCGGGTATTACAAAAACACATGCTTAAAAATAAACACAAATCCATTTCCTTTTTTTTTTTTTTTTTTTTTTTATAACAATATAGGAACTCTTGGTTGAAACAAGAACACATACATACGAACATTCTAAAATGGGCTCATTTGGTCTCACGCCTACCACAAGGAAAATACACCCATCAATATATAGTAATGTAGGGTCTTACTCCAGTGAAAACCAATTAAAATAAGAATCATGAGAACCAACTACAATCAAACCTGCCATGTCATCATCCAAATTTTCCTCAAATTTTAAAATTAAATATCTCAATATTTTGAAGGGATAAAAAAATCCGAGAACACTGTTTTCTCTCAACTGTTGGGTTTTAAGCAATCATACGCAGCGAAAAATAAACCCAAAAGTCTGGATCCATTCAAGAGAATTAAATTAATATGAAGATGAATTTAGAATACTAACCGTGATGATGCTTTAAAATTTTCAGATTTTGAATCTTTGTCTTTGAGATTTGAATCTCCTCCACGCGTTCTTCAAATCACGATTGCAGGAACATGAACTTGAAGATGATAACGGAATCACCCTCTATGAATCCACACGCGAACGAATATTAAGAACACCTTCTTGATCCGGATTGCTAGATCTAAATAGAAATCCAATTTTTATTGTAATAGGGTACATGAGTTTTTGGCTTCTTGAACTTTGATTCTCAATCTTGGAGCAAGAATATTGTTTTTAAAACAATTGGGTTTCATATGAATAACGACTGGTGAAAGATGATTATTTATACTATAAAATCCTTAACCCTTACGGACTTAGAGACCTAATTCCCGTCACTCATCAGAATAAGCAGTCAGTCCGGCCCAGACCACTTGGCACGGTCGTGCTCACAAACTGGCACGGTCGTGCCAAATGGTGCGAATGTTCATAACAATATTGGCACGGTCGTGCTTGTAAACTGGCACGGTCGCGCCAAATGGTCAGACATCCATTTAGCCTTTAAATGATTCTTTCTTTTGTGTGTTACCCCATAGGATTATATTAAGTTGGCAATTAGCCCGACCAAAGTCGTTCTCATAAGTCATGAGCGGACTGATTACCCAAATAATACAACTTGTCAAAGTTCGTTTATCCTCATAGAACATATCACAATCTCTTTGTCCACGATGTCATTGAACGTAAATCATGGTCCATGATCAACTTACTATGCTCAATGCTTTTCTCGATTCCGAATATATTGATAATACAAATGACATTGATCTCATCAATTCATTTGAGCACGGCCATGCATTTCATCAATACTATTCATCGAGGGGCCCAAGCTTGACATCTCTCACAAAGAGGGACAAATTCTATCTTGACTTATTACACTTCCGTATATAATTCTGATCATGCCAATCATATCCTTTATGATTACTTGGTTAAGAGTAACGTTTGAATGTGTCAAACATAATGTTCATTATGTGGAAGATCGTAATAATCTCAGGTCTAAGGATTGTAATGATATAATAACCATTATGGGATTTAATTATGACATTTAACCATGACATAAATCTCATAAACGGGTCAAGCCAGTACTATGTTTACCAACAAGTATCCATAAGTTTAATTGTATCATATACACATAATCATCACATGATTATCTATTAAACTTATACTAGTTGTTCATAAGTACTAGGGACAGAGATTATTATTATTAACAAAACACGTAACAAATAATAATCAAGTTACATCTCTTTATATAATGAATAAAATGATAACATAATAATGTTCCAATAACGTGCCAAACATTCTAACATCGACAACGCGAATCAAACTACATCTTTGAAGATAAGGTTTTGAAAAAAGAAATTGAACAACAATGAAATAGTAGCTACTGAATCCATAAAAAAATATTGACCAACAATGAAATTGTCAAAATACACTTGGATTCAGTAGCTAAAGTCCATGTGTGTTTTTGAACATTGCACTTGATTCAGTAGCTACTTAGCTACTAGTAGCTATACTAGTAGCTACTGCATCCATGTGTATTTTGAACATTGCACATAGATTCGATAGCTAATTATTTAGCTATTGAATTCATGTATAATTTGAACACTGAACTTAGCTACCGAATGCATGTGTATATTTTAACATTGCACATAGATTCGATAGCTAATTATTTAGCTATTGAATTCATGTATAATTTGAACACTGAACTTAGCTACCGAATGCATGTGTATTTTTTAACATTGCACTTAGATTCAGTAGTTACTTAGATACTGATAGGGATGGCAATTTCACCGAACCCGACCCGTTTTCGAAACGTTTCGGCCCGAGCGGGGCGGGTTTGGTAACCAAATTCCGAAACCCGATGGGTTCGGGTCCGGGTTTGGTAACACCAGTCGACTCGCCCGAACCCGACCCGCATGCTTAGTTCATGTAAGGTTTTCCTATTCTACCCTTATACCACTCCATTATTACCCCCATACTTGGTATATATTATTAAGTCCTCTTTGTTGAAGTCTTGGTTAAAAACTTAAAAAATTTTGTATGTTGGAAATGGGCTAAAGCCCAAATAGGATGAAGTTATTGATGAAGCAAAAAAAAAAATGTTGTTGTGTAGTCGGGCCGGGTTCGGGCGGGTACGGGTTTGATGACCTTCGGGTCGGGTCCGGGTTGAATGATGCTTTGCTCGGGTACGGGTTCGGGCAAACCCGACCCGTTGCCATCCCTAGATACTGAATCCATGTGTATCTTAACATAACCATAAATGTTGATGAATAAAACTCTAACAAACGAGCTCAGGTTAAACTTCTAGACAAGATAATTATAGTTTCATGAGCAAAACAATTCAATAATTCAACTCTTGAGTCAATAAACCCTTACAAAAAATAAATGAAACATAAGCTTTGAACTTGAGAAGATTCTACGATGAATGAGTACATTCTCTAGAGAGATTACGAGCACTAATAGAAGGTGCTAAAATGAATTAGTACATTCTCCGAGTCAAATTCATTGTAGACTTCGCTCATTTCTAGTCGTAAATGCTCGTATTTGAAACAGTTGTGTCCCTAGCGAATTTTTTAAAAGAAAAGTGTAAGACTTTCGCAGACATAAGGGTTTGAACTTGAGCAACAATGATCGAAAGGAATGGTGGAACCTTATTGCTCTGTCTTTCACTAACATATTTCGGTTCGTATTCCAATTTGACTTCAAATAATTTATTTTACTCAGTTTAAGTGTCATGTTTTACTTTCTTGTTCCTTTTTGACAATTTTAACTTACTGCTTTATAGTAATGTCTTACGAGGTTTGAGGATTCTGTACTCAAGCAGACGAGTCTATGTATGGGTGATTTTCATGATGGAATTTTTGTCAAGACATATGACAATTATGTTCAAGGAAAAATTCTGCCTTCCTTGGACACTCTTGCAATCCTAAGTTCTGATCTTTGTGCATTGAAAAGTAAAATGAAGTTTTTTATCGTACCGCCATTCAATGAACGAAAAATCGAACCTCTCGCATATGGTCTCCCAACAGAACTTGAGCACTTTCTAAGATTTGTGACAATCGAGAGATTGTAGGGTAACATGAAAAAAAAATTAAATAAAAAGTTTTGTACAATGTTTTGCTCATGTATAATTGTTTTTAGGGCTGTCGTTGACTTTCTTTGGCTTCTAGACCATCAATGCGTTTGGAACTCAGAACAACGTTATGAATTTTTCCTTAAACTGAATAACACAATCAAGAGAAAGGTGATCAAGAGAAAGATTATGTACTTAAAACTCACTGATACTAATAAGAACTATGAGGACCATAAGACAATCCCTTGGTCAAATAGAATCCTAGAAGGGGTTTTCTTGGATATCTAAAAGAGATGTGGTTCAGATAATATTGCACCTTATGGTCCTCATAATTCTTAGTATCAGTTAGTTTTGAGTTCAAATTCTTCCTTTTAATCACCTTTCTCTTGACTGTGTTCTTCAGTTTAAGGACAAACTCATAGCGGTCCTTCTGAGTTCCAGATCCACGAATGGTATAGGCCAAAGAACATCGACAACAACCTAAGAAACAATCAGACATGAGCAAAACATTACACAAAACTTTTTGTATAAATTGAAATTTATTTATATTACCATACAATCTATCGGTTGTCATAAATCTTAGAAAGTAATCAAGTTCTACTAGGAGATGACATGCGAGAGGTTCGATTTCTCGTTCATTGAATGGCAGGCCGGTTTCTTCATTTTACTTTTCAATCACCAAGAGCAGAACTTAGGCTTGTTGCAAGAGGGTCCAAAGAAAGCATATTTTTTCTTTGGAGAGAATTCTCATGTGTCGTGACGAATAATCCATCATGAAAATCACCTATACAGACTCCTATGCTTGAGTACAAAATTCTAAATCCTCGTATGACATCACAATAAAGCAGTAAGTTAAAATTGTTAAAAAGAAACAAGGAAATAAAACTTGACACTGAAACTGAGTAAAATAAAATATTTGAAACATTGTAGTCAAACTGGAATACGAACTGAAATATGTTAGTGAAGAACAAAGCAATAAGGTTCCACCATTCCTTTCGGTCTTGTTGCTCAATTCAAACCCTTGTTGACTGTGAAAGTCTCATTTTCTTTATAAAAAAAATTCCAGGGACACGTTTGTTTCACATACGAGCATTTGTGACTGAAAATGAGCAGAGTCTACAATGAAATCGACCCAGAGTCTACAATGAAATCGACCCAGATAATGTACTCATTCATCTTAGAACCTTTCTTAGTGATTGTAATCTCCCTAGAGAATGTACTTATCTTAGAACCTTCTCAAGTTTAACGCTTATGTTTATTTTTATGAGGTTTTATTGACAAGGTAGTTGAATTGGGCTCATGAAACTGTGTTAGTTTAGAAGTCCATATGAGCTCAGTTGTTTAATGTTTTATTCATCAACATTTATGCTTATGTTAACATATCTGACAGAATCCATGTGCAATGGATTCATATAAATGGGACGGGACGGGATGGGATAGTATATTCGAATCCCGTATAAAAGCGGGCCTATTTGGGACATCACGTTTGGGACGCGGGACAAAGCGGGATGGGATGGGACCGGACGTCCCGCATTTTTTTAATTTTAATGTTAATTTTTTTAACCTCAAAGATATTTTCGCACTTAATTTTTTGTTTTTTCTTTAAACTATCCATTGTCTTTTTTTGTTGATTAAGCTATTTTATGGGACGGGATGAGGATTTTCCATCCCGCGAAGAATTTGGGACGTCCCGTCCCGTAATATTGCGGGATTTCATAGTTTCGTCCCATCTTGTCCTGTTTTCCTGAATTGACGGCCCGACCTACTGATTTTCACAAAAACTACAAAAAGGCCACCGTACATTTTAAAATGACATCTAATCTAAAACATTAATTTATCTTAATACAGTACATATATATATATATATATATGAGAAAGAAGACGGAAGAGATGAGAAAGAAGTTGGAGGTTCATGTCTCACAACCGTGAGAAGAGCACTATGTTTACTGAGGTATATATACAAAGTATGAATAATATTAGAGTCCTAATCACTATCAACCTATAATAGGATAGGAATCCTCTATTTTATGAATATTATCTATTCACATACGATCATTTTTTACTGGAAATGAGCATAGTCTACAATGAAATCGACCCAGAGAATGCACTCACTCATCTTATATCTTAGAAGCTTCTCAAGTTCAACGCTTATGTTTATTTTTTATGAGGTTTTATTGATAAGGTAGTTGAATTGGTTTGCTCATAAGGTAAAACCCTATTACACACACACACACACACACATACACACACACATATATATGGGTACAACTTTAAGTTACATAGGGAGTGGAGCAAATTTTAGACGCAATTTAAGATGATTGTGAGTGTTTTTTTTCTCTCCCGGTGAGCAATTATGTATAAGAGTGAATACTCAATATAATGAGAAAAGAGATGGAAGAGATGAGAAAGAACAAAATGTTGGAGGTTTCTGTCTCACAACCGTGAGAAGAGAAGTATATTTACTAAGGTATATATACAAAGTATGAACAATATTAGAGTCCTAATTACTATTAACCTATATTAGAATAGGAATCCTCTATTTTATGAATATTATCTATACTAACAATACAACATATCTTCCTAGAATAAACTGATTTGGGTCAATCTCCCTAAGAATCCTGTGACTGCCGTTTTGCGGACACACGTTTGTTTACACCCCCCTCAAGCTAAGCGACAATGGTGCAAGCTGAGGCCTGGAAGACTGGAGATCCAAACGTGGACGAGCAAGGGCCTTGGTAAACACATCCGCTAGTTGGTTTGCCGTAGTGATATAGGAGAGACGTAGGAACCCGCGTTGATGAAGATCATTAACCAAATGAAGATCAATCTCTACGTGGCATTTGTGAGTGTGGAATACCGGATTGTGTGCCATGTGAAGAGCGGAAGAGATAAGAACAAACCGAGCTCCCGATAAAGAAAGGAAAACCACCGAAGCTCAGCGGTGGTGGTAGGAAGAGCACGTTATTCCGCTTCGCTGCTGGAATGAGAGACTGTTGTTTGATTCGTGGCTGTGTCCAAGCGACAAGGTTTTGGACCAACGAATATACACGAGCCCGTGGTAGACCGTCGATCAGAAGGAAAACCAGCCCAATCAAAGTCAGAAAAGGTTTGTAGAAACGTGTTTGGCGACTGAGCAAAGCGTAGACCAAGAAATATAGTCCCTTTAATATAACAAAAAATCCTCTTGACTACGAGAAGATGGGAAGCTCAAGGGGATTCCAGAAACTGACAAACTTGATTGACGGCAAAGGTGATATCCGGACGCGTCATAGTGAGGTATTGAAGTCCTCTAACCATACTACGATAACTAGTGACATCAAGGATCGGGTCATTGTCATCAGCCGAGAGGTGAGAGCCGGGAACAAGTGGAGTAGTAGCACGTTTTGCTCCATCCATTTTGAACTTTCAAAAGACATCAGAAGTATACCGAGACTGCCCAAGTATACCTGAGTAACTTCGGAGGGAGAAGAACTTGTAATGATGAAATCGTCGACATAGACAAGAGTTACTAGAGAGGAGCCGGAGTGTCGAATGAAGAGAGAGCTGCCAGACTTGCTGTTGAAGAAGCCAATAGAGAGAAGATAGTCATGTTATCGTTGAAACCACGCCCGGGGGGACTGTTTCAGACCGTAAATAGAATAGTGTAGACGACATACATGATCCAGAAAGTTGGGAAGTGAAAAGCAAGGTGGCAAGGCCATATAAACTTCCTCATGCAATACCAAGAATGGGGGGAGTGTATGGCAGATCTATAGAAGACCTGTAAGAACTAGACATTATTTGAACGATAATAAGATTATAATGACATTACCAAACGAGACGGAGATAGCTTCATCAAAACATTAATTATAACTAAAAGGGGACGGAGATAACTTAGCTAAAATATGAAGATCTGAATAAGAACATTATTAAAGAGACTCTAGAGAGGAATGGGAAAGGAGAGAGATATATAAGAAAGGAGATTTATATTTCTTCAAAGGATGCCTTACAAATGAAAACCTTACTCTTTATTTTAGTATATAGGGGGATGATACAAACAACAAACTTTAAACTAAGAGATAAGAAGAATCTTATCTTTTATTTTACAACCACACAAACATAAAGTATAAAAGAGGGCATCTACTTTACTTGAAAATAAGGGCATTTACTTTTCTTAAAAAATCAGCCATGGAATAAATGATGACCTAAGCGCTTAGATCATTATGATCAACTTGTGAAAATAATGATATAATCATGATGGATGGTGCTTGTCATCAAGTAAATGCTGAATTTATTTCCAATGGGAATCTGGATGGGATGGGTAATCTTCATATGGATCATGGGATGGGTCATCTTCACATGGATCATGGGTCGGTTCATCTTCACATGGATCATGAGTCAAGGCTTCATCAAATGGAGGGAGAGGGAAAACACTTTGATCTATGAAAAAACTATCAATGAGATAGTGCTTTCTCTCTTATCGAGGTGTGATGCACGCCAAGACTCTAGATCTGAGATCCATTTTGCCACTATTGGGTGATCCGGATTCCAAACGAACATTCCCAGAAGGATATGTTCCGGGATTTCTTTTGGGTCCACACTATTTGCTTTTGCCATTTCTACTCACATGCCGTAATGATTGTCAGTATATATTTCATACTGTGTTAGAGATCTTTCTTTCCAAACATATTGAACCAGTCATGGATAAATGCAATTGGAGCATGGTAGACAAACACTTGATCTTGATTTTTTATCATTGTCGAAGGGAGATATGAGCACGGCCTTCGGAACATTATTTCCACATGACTTTTATGCTTGCGAGATGAAAACATTTGTATCAATTGGTGGTATGGGCGAAACCACTGAAGCATGTTGAACAAGTTCTTTGATTTAGGTGGTAGATTATCAAACTGACATTGAAGGAGGTAAGATTGCAGTCTGTCACTTCAAAGGTGATGGCAATAGTATAGGACTCAAATAAATACCAGAAAAAGCAGAGTGCTTCTTTCGGGAAATTATACAAGTCATCTATACGAAAGATGATCAGGTAAGGATAATCTGGGTGAAACTTGTAGCCGCCAAAGGCTACACCATGGTTTTGAAGGAGAACAGTGTATAGGGTTTGGTAGTTTTCAATTGCCCTTTGACTGAGAGTCAAATCAGCTATGGCTTCAGAGACTTCTTCGGGGAGGTGTAGAACATGAAATGTCTCATTGGGTTCTGCGGAAGAAGTGTTTAGGGCGAATGAAGAGGAAGCTTGGCTGGCAGGGCTAGGAGAGGAAGAAGGGGCTGCAGTGACAGGGAACACCATGGGAAAGATTTGTGGTAGATGGTGTGAAACCATGGAGGTAGTGCATGCATTTTTATAGCCCTTTGTCCTTGAAAGGAAGTCAGCAAGAACATTTGTCGTACCTTTGATATGCTTCACAGTAAACTTCCATTGGGAAAACCAATTCGACCACCGTAAAAGTTGTGGTTGAGGAAGTGCCCTTCTTTTGAATTCTAGCATACGTGTAAAGGAGGACATGTCCATTTCAACTTGGAATTCGTGTCCAATTAGATGGAATTGGAACTTCTCAATTCTCTTTTGACTTCTAGAATCTCTTTGAATGTGGAGTGGTAGTGCTGTTCTGACTGTTTAAACGTGCCACTCTTATATCCACATATCGACCTTACTTTATCCTTGTTTGGACAAATAACACTGCTCCCCAGCATTCATCACTAGCGTTTTTTTGGAGTATTCGCTGCTCTGATGAAGTGGGAATCTTTAAAGGAGGCATCCCATCAGTCAGTTTCTTGATTGCTTTGACTGCTTCTGTTTGTTTTATTGTCCAGGGGGAGTATTCTTTTTTAGCATGGGGAACAACCAGACTGTATGACTTGACAACTTGGGTAAGAAATCAGCCATGTAATTGACTAACCCAAGGAATTGCTGGACCTCATTTGGAGAGGATAGCTCATCAGAGAATTTATGCAATTCTTGAGCTATGTGGGTCTGCAGTTGATACTTACCGTTGGATATATCCATGCCGAGAAAATTGATTGAAGACACGCCAATTTCCATTTTCTTTTCTGAGAGCATGATTCCATATCTTGTGACAAGAGAATGAAATTTTGAGAGTAAGTCTATGTGAGACTCTTCATCAGCTGAGAATAGCAAGATGTCTTCAATATAAACCAGGGCATTAGAAAGGATGGGTTCAAAAAATGGTAATAATAGCTTTTTGAAAAGCGGAGGGTGCATTTTTTAAACCAAACGACATGACTTTCCACCGGTAGTGATGATCGGGGATGCAAAAAGTTGTTTTTGGCCTATCTTCAGGAGCGATTCCTAATTGCCAAAAGCCTAACTTGAGGTCAAATTTAGAAAGAATTTTTGCATCAAAGAGAGATTGGAACAAGGACTTTTTCTGTGGGATAGGAAATGTATCATCAGCTAAAAAATGGTTTAGTGGCTGATAATTAATAACTAATCTCAACTTTCCGCGAACTTGTTCACTCCTCTTGTTGACATAGAAAGCCTCGCAAGCCCACGGGGATGATGTGGGTTCAATAATACCTTGGTCAACAAGCTCATTACACTCTTGGAGGACGAGTTGGTAATGGTCCGGATTCATACCAGGATGGCTACCTCTGGTAGGGTTGACATCTTCATTTTATTTGAACATCAAGGAAACAAAGAAAGAGGGATTTAGCCATAAAGGTGAGGGGTGTTTGGAGAGAAAATCAGTATGAGAGGAAGCACATGAGGTTTGGATAAAATGGTGTTTCATTGACTCAATGGTATTGGAAGATGCCATGAAGACGTGGAATCGGGCTCCATGGGTTTAAAAAGCTTTTGTACCAAAGGCCGTTTTTTGTCCATCTTAAGTTTGGCAACTTATGAAGGATGTCAACCAGGTTGAGCCGGTTGACCTCTCTGACCTAGAATCTTTTGACAAACATAACATTTATTAGATCCTTGGAAAGTATGATTAGTGAGATTGCCCAGATAAACGAAAGTCCCAAGCTTTGATCCAAGCACTCAACCAGGTTGAGCCGGTTGACCTCTCTGACCTAGAATCTTTGTACTCTTTGGATGATGAACCGGGTGATTTTGCTATCTGCATGATTACTTATCGTCACTCCTCATCAGAAGAAGATTCTGACTCAGTTGCATCCTATGAACACCCTGCCCTTCAAGTTCTCATGGCGAGTTCTGTTGATCATCTTCCACAAGTTTTACCTGTCCAAGAGAGCCAGCCTGTTCCACTAGCCAAAGTCCATGTTCTCACGTCTACTTAGGCTAAGCCCATTCAGGTGGTTGCTTTCTTTGATACGGGATCCGCAATTTCTATACTAAATCCCAAAATTCTTCCTCCAAGCTTTTGGAAACCACACCACCAAATGTTTCTTGCGGCCAATGGAGAAATTTTTGTGATTGATAAGATAAGTGTCCCAATTCACATTCGCCTATTCCCCAAGTGTGTCATAAAGCATCGATTGCTTGGCTCAAGTTCTCATGGCAAAGATCTCCTCATTGGTTTTGACATCCTTCATAAGTTGCCAAACTTAAGATGGACAAAAAACGGCCTTTGTTACAAAAGCTTTTTAAACCCATGGAGCTCGATTCCACGTCTCTTCATAGCATCTTCCAATACCATTGAGTCAATGAAACACCGGTTTATCCAAACCTCATGTGCTTCCTCTCATACTGATTTTCTCTCCAAACACCCCTCACATTTATGGCTAAAACCATCCTTCTTTGTTTCTTTGCCGTTCAAACAAAATGAAGATGTCAACCCTACCAGAGCTAGCCATCCTGGTATGACTCCGGACCATTACCAACTCGCCCTCCAAGAGTGTAATGAACTTGTTGACCAAGGTATTATTGAACCCACATCATCCCCGTGGGCTTGCGAGGCTTTCAATGATAACAAGAGGAGTGAACAAGTTCGCGGAAAGTTGAGATTAATTATTAATTATCAGCCACTAAACCATTTTTTAGCTGATGATAAATTTCCTCTTCCACAGAAAAATTCCTTGTTCCAATCCCTCTCTGATGCAAAAATTCTTTCTAAATTTGACCTCAAGTCAGGCTTTTGGCAATAAGGAATCGCTCCTGAAGATAGGCCAAAAACAGCTTTTTGCATCCCCGATCATCACTATCAGTGAAAAGTCATGCGTTTGGTTTTAAAATTGCACCCTCTGCTTTTCAAAAAGCTATGGTTACCATTTTTGAACCCATCATTTCTAATGCCCTGGTTTATATTGATGACATCTTGCTATTCTCAGCTGATGAAGAGTCTCACATAGAGTGACTCTCAAAATTTCATTCTCTTGTCACGAGATATGGAATCATGCTCTCAGAAAATGGAAATTGGCGTGTCTTCAATCAATTTCCTCGGCATGGATATATCCAACGGTAAGTATCAACTGCAGCCCCACATAGCTCAAGAATTGCATAAATTCCCTGATGAGCTATTCTCTCCAAAAGAGGTCCAGCAATTCCTTGGGTTAGTCAATTACATGGCTGATTTCTTACCCAGGTTGTCAAGTCATACAGTCTGGTTGTTCCCATGCTAAAAAAGAATCCTCCCCCTGGACAATAAAACAAACAGAAGCAGTCAAAGCAATTAAGAAACTGACTGATGGGATGCCTCCTTTAAAGATTCCCACTTCATCAGAGCAGCGAATACTCCAAACAGACGCTAGTGATAAATGCTGGGGAGCAGTGTTATTTGTCCAAAGCAAGGATAGAGTAAGTTCGATATGTGGATATAAGAGTGGCACGTTTAAACAGTCAGAACAGCACTACCACTCCATATTTAAAGAGATTCTAGCAGTCAAAAGAGGAATTGAGCATTTTCAATTCCATCTAATTGGACACGAATTCCAAGTTGAAATGGACATGTCCTCCTTTCCACGTATGCTAGAATTCAAAAGAAGGGCACTTCCTCAACCACAACTTTTACGGTGGTCGAATTGGTTTTCCCAATGGAAGTTTACTGTGAAGCATATCAAAGGTACGACAAATGTTCTTGCTGACTTCCTTTTAAGGACAAAGGGCTATAAAAAGGCTTGCACTACTTCCATGGTTTCACACCATCTACCACAAATCTTTCCCATGGTGTTCCCTGCAGCCCTTCCTCTCCTGGCCCTGCTAGCCAAGCTTCCTCTCCATCCCCCCTAAACACTTCTTCCGTAGAATCCAATGAGACATTTCCTGTTCTACACCTCCCCGAAGAAGTCTCTGAAGCTATAGCTGATTTGACTCTCAGCCAAAGGGCAATTGAAAACTACCAAACCCTATACACTGTTCTCCTTCAAAACCATGGTGTAGCCTTTGGCGGCTACAAGTTTCACCCAGATTATCCTTACCTGAACATCTTTTGTATAGATGACTTGTATAATTTCCCGAAAGAAGCACTCTGCTTTTTCAGGTATTTATTTGAGTCCTATACTATTGCCATCACTTTTGAAGTGATCAGACTGCAATCTTACCTCCTTCAATGTCAGTTTGATAATCTACCACCTAAATCAAAGAACTTGTTCAACATGCTTCAGTGGTTTCGCCCATACCACCAATGGATACAAATGTTTTCATCTCGCAAGCATAAAAGTTATGTGGTAATAATGTTCCGAAGGCCGTGCTCATATCTCCCTCCGACAATGACAAAAAATCAAGATCAAGCGTTTGTCTACCATGCTCCAATTGCATTTATCCATGACTGGTTCAATATGTCTGGAAAGAAAGATCTCCAACACAGTATGAAATATACTGACAATCATTACGGCATGTGAGTAGAAATGGCAAAAGCAAATAGTGTGGACCCAAAAGAAATCCCGGAACATATCCTTCTGGGAATGTTCGTTTGGAATCCGGATCACCCAGTAGTGGTAAAATGGATCTCAGCTCTAGAGTCTTGGCGTGCATCACACCTCGATAAGAGAGAAAGTACTAACTATCTTATTGATAGTTTTGTCATAGATCAAAGTGTTTTCCCTCTCCCTCCATTTGATGAAGCCCTGACTCATGATCTATGTGAAGATGAACCGACCTATAATCCATGTGAAGATGACCCATCCCATGATCCATGAAGATTACCCATCCCATCCAGATTCCCATTGGAAATAAATTCAGAATTTACTTGATGACAAGCACCATCCATCATGATTATATCATTATTTTCACAAGTTGATCATAATGATGTAAGGGCTTAGGTCATCATATATTCCATGGCTGAATTTTTAAGAAAATTAAATGCCCTTATTTTCAAGTAAAGTAGATGCCCTCTTTTATACTTTATGTTTGTGTGGTTAAAATAAAAGATAAGATTCTTCTTATTTCTTAGTTTAAAGTTTGTTGTTTGTATCCTCCCCCTATGTACTATAAATAGGGAGTAAGGTTTTCATTTGTAAGGCATCCTTTGAAGAAATATAAATCCTCTTTCTTATATATCTCTCTCTTTTCCCATTCCTCTCTAGAGTCTCATTAATATTGTTCTTATGAGTCGTGCCTTATGGCGGTCGATAGAACCATCATCCCGACGTTTCACTTTGTAAATCCAATGACTGCCTACTACATTCATAGAAGGATGTCGTGGGACAAGAGACGAAGTGTGATTTTTGTGCATCGCTGTTAGTTCATCATGCATAGCTTGTTGCCATTGAGGGTGAGGAGCAGTTTGTTTTAGAGTCGGTTCAAAGTCCAAGGAGTCCGGAAGAATAACCGCAAGAGCACTCGGAAGGAGATGTTTCTTGTAGCAAGATTTGAGATCCTTGTACCATTGAGCCGGAGGAGATGTGAGTGCAGAGTCTCCCAAGGTGCACAGTATAGGCGTGTGAGGAAAAATTGGTCGCAAGGACTGTAGTGAAGGAGAAGCTGCAGATTGACTGTGGGCTGATGGAGAGGAAGGCCCAGAACCAGCTGGCCTAGGCAATAACAACTGTGTTGACTTTGGGGAAGGAGAAACAGGCTTGTCCGTAGTTGATTGGGCCTGAGAAATAAACTCAAGAGGTGGAGAAGCAGGCCGTTGAGAGGTAGAAAGAGTGGGCCGGTCCAACTGAGGGCCGTTTGAAACAGATGCTGGAGCTGGTTGAGCCGATGGTGAGCTTGGGCTGGTAGGACCAGAAGGGCCAGGCTGTTATGGGCTAACCAAAGCTGGAGACTGATCCGGTGGGAAGAAATCTGAATGCTCCAGAACAGTAGGATCGGATTGAGCACCTGTGGAAATTGTCTTGGACATGGGAAAAAAAGTTTCATCAAATAATACATGCCTCGAAATATAAATTTTCCATGTGGACTGGTCAAGACATTTATAACCTTTACGAAGGTCGTCGTATCCAAGAAAGACACAAGGTATTGACTTTGGCATGAGCTTATGGTGGTTGTAGGGAACCAAGTGGGGAAAACACAAACACCCAAAAGTCTTAAGAAAAGTATAATCCGGGACCTTTTTCCACAGTTTTTGAAACGGAGAAATAAAATCCAATTGTCTCATTGGTAATCGATTGATGAGAAAGATAGCCATGGTAAAAGCTTCAAGCCAATAAACTTGAGGGACACCCGACTGTACAAGGAGACATAGTCCCATAATGACAATGTGACGATGTTTTCGCTCAACAGTCCCATTTTTATAGGGGTATGTGGACAGGTTAATTGGTGACGAATACCATTGTGCTTAAGAAATACCATCAGTTTTAATGGTTTTAATTGTGTGAATGGCAGGAATTTTTCGACTAAGATGATTGTCAATTTGGAGTTTGAATGAAGAAAAAACATCAAGAACATCATATTTTTGAAATAAAGGAAAAATCCATACAAATCGAGATAAATCATTCATAATGCTTAAATAAAACCTGAATCCTTTATTTGAAGAAATAGGGGAAGGACCCCATACATCCAAATGAAGTAACGCAAGGGGTACATTAAATTTTAAACTCCTAGTTACAAATGGTAAACTACTAGATTTTCCTAAGGGGCAAACATGACACATAGAATGAGAAATTGATCCACTAACAGGAATGTGAACCTTATTGACAAGAGACCGGAAAACTTGAAAGGACGGATGACCGAGGCGAGCATGCCATATGGAGGAAGATGCACGCTCACCAATAAGAGCCAAATGATTGAATCAGGCAGCCGAGTCAAATTGAAGGGTGTAAAGACCATTCGAGCTACTGTCATAGAGAATAATCTACTTCGTGGTATTGTCCTTCACACGAAAACCAAAACTATCAAATTCAAAGAAGCAGTTATTATCCATAGAAAAGCGACGAATAGAAAGTAAGGATTTATGTAAACTGGGAACACATAAAACATTACGAAGAAAAAAAACGACGATTTTTATGAACGAAGGAAGAATGGCCAATAGAAGAGATATGAAATTGGTTACCATTGGCAACTGTGACAGTTTCTTTACCTGTATACGGAGAGAAATGGGAGAAACCATCAGTGGAAGATGTCATATGATTCGTGGCCTCTAAATCCAAAACAACTGACGGAACCATAGAGGACGGATCACTACCATAAGATGAATCCGGAGAGACGTGCATAGCACCGGAAGAAGGCTGTCCGGTGTAGGTAGAATTTGACGGATGAGAACCATAAAAGGCGTAGTTACCACGATCTGGGCACTAAGGGGCAGTGTGGTCAGGTTTGTGACAAAATTGGCACGCACCATGTGCTACATGTACTAAGGGGTTGAGAGGCCTGTGAAATAGAGAATGAGAGTTTAGGCCAGTAGGCCTAAACATAGGCTGAGGGGTATACGGGTTAGGGTTGAATCCCGTATGAGTAGGAGTGGGCAGTTGACCTCGTCCGCCTTGACCATGTTTACCCTTGTTACTATTTCAGCCCCGCTTCCTGAAAGAACCACAACCCCTGCCCTGAGTTGAAGATGAGGCGTTGAATACCAGCGGACCAGTCGGCGGGTTGTGGCGAGAACCTGTAGTAACCAAGGCGCTGGAAGAAGTTAGAGAGACTGAACTGAAACGGGAAAAAAGATCCTCTCCCTGGAGCAATAAATCTTGTAAATCATCCTAAGATTCAACCGGTTGATTGTTCTTCGAAGTGATAAACTCTTTGAAGGGGATCCTCTTCCTGGAGCATCGAAAATAGTTGTGGCAGAGAGGAAATACTCGTTAATGGTCATCTCTGGTTTCTTGGATAGGGAATTAAGTTCAGTTCTGAGCTTTTGGACATAGACACGAGATCGATCACCAAATCTTTTCTCAAGAAGCTTGTTTCAAAATAAGATGGGCTGGGTTGGCTTTCTCGTCTGGCAATTTGGACGGAGGAACAATGGTATTGGTGAGGCTATCGGTGAGGAAAAAATTGTCAACACCGTAAACACGATGGATCTCCAGTTCATGTAATTTTATGGGTAAGATGAGCACCCCCCCCCCCATGAAGGCTGGATATTGAGATTTAGGGGAAAAGGGTTGTATTTCCCCTGTCCAAATTGCCAGACGAGAAAGCCAACCCAGCCCATCTTCTTTTCAAACAAGCTTCTAGATTGGTTTTGGGGTAGATTAAGGCTACGGTTTCACCCAAAGTCCTTGCCCGTCTCAACCCTTGCACCACCGCTACTAGGTGTACGA
Source organism: Campanula takesimana (assembly GCA_026119855.1). Classification (NCBI taxonomy): domain Eukaryota; kingdom Viridiplantae; phylum Streptophyta; class Magnoliopsida; order Asterales; family Campanulaceae; genus Campanula; species Campanula takesimana. The sequence goes on from JAOWBW010000139.1 coordinate 176,995, forward strand.
GAAGAGTCGTCCATGGTTCCTTGTTAGCGACTGATACCATATATGAGTGAATACTCAATATAATGAGAAAGGAGATGGAAGAGATGAGAAAGAAGAAAACGTTGGAGGTTTTTGTCTCACAACCGAGAAGAGCGGTATATTTTACTAAGGTATATATACAAAGTATGAACAATATTAACCTATATTAGGATAGGAATCCTCTATCTTATGAATATTATCTATACTAACAATACACCATATCTTCTTAGAATAAACTGATTTTGGTCAATCTCCCTAGGAATCCCGAGACTGCTCTTCTGCGGACACACGCTTGTTTACATTATGCACTGTATGGAATGTTAGGGAATCACGCAGACATAGTATAAGTAATTTATGTAGGAATTTGGTAAGGGAGTATCTTAAAGGCGATCCCTAACTTATGATTTTGTTCAGAGTGTTAGGACTGTGAATACATTGGACCAAATGAGACTTCTGGGGCCTTAATATTAATCTGGGAATGGACTGAATTCATGTGTCAGAGTGAATGTGTTATGGAGTGTTTAGTTTTTATTTCTCACTCATGAATAGTGAATGATTGAGAATAGGTATATTGGACCAAATGGGACCTTTGGGACTTCGTTATAATCTGGGAGTGTGTCACAGGCGCGTGATTGGGTGATAGAGGTGCATGAGGAAAGAGAGGGCGCGTGGGTTGAAGGAGCTTGGCTCAAACACAAATTGGGAAAGTAGGAGTAGAGAGGCGCAGGAGTTGGAGTTAGGCGCATAAAGAGGTTCTTGGGTGCAAATGTAGTGGAAGGCTCAACTATAAATGACTCATTTACATTTGCAGTATTAGTGTAGGAGTTAGGTGCATGATTTTAGTGTAGGTGAATGATAATAGTTAGTAGTAGGCGCATAAGCATTGCAAAGGGCGCATAATGGGAGCAACGAGCGTGGGAGCAACAACCAACTCTTAACACGTGAATCTGAGTTGGCACTTGACACGTGATTCCGTTATAACAGAATTACATGGGCCATGTGAGCTTGCACATGGAGCATGTGAATTTGCACATGGAACACGTGCTATGAGCCTATATAAAGATGAGTCGTCTTCTTGAAGAAATGTCGATGATTGAAGAATTTTATTATTGCTTAGTTTTTATCATAGTTTAGCTATAGTTGTAATTTCATTTCTGCTTTGCAATTTCGTTTTCCAGTAAATCAGAAAATTGCACCAAAAATAATCTTTGTTCTTGAGATTGAGTTTCGTTGAATTGAATCATTGATTGGGTGAGTTTGTTCAATTGCTCACTCAAATTTTTGTTGAGTTTTCATTGATTCTGGAAGTTGAGCCCGTTACAGCTGGTATCAGAGCTATCGATCCACGGATTGGCAGCGAAGATGGCAGATGGAACCAGATGGAAGGAGATGGATCGAAGGTTTGAAATGAGTGAGAAGAAGGTTGATGATTTGAGCCAGAGATTGGAAGATCTGGGCAAACAAATGGAGAATCAAGGCCAGAGATTTGAAGATCTGAGTAAACAAGTAGACCAGAGATTTGAAACGGTAGAGAGTACTATGGGGTAAAATGATGAACATGTTGACGGAGATGAATGCGGATAATTTCCCTCAAATTTTATCCTATTCTGCAACAATGGCGGATGGAGCTCGGTTGAATGAGTTGGAGAAAATCGATAAAGGATGGGAGCAAATGGAGGATCGACTTGTAGAGATGAAGACAAAGGTAAAATCGATGTTGGGGAGTTTGCATCCTACTCCTGAAAATGGCACAAGGGTTGCAAGAGTTTATGATCCAACCAACGAATTGGAAGTTAGGTACTCTAGTTTCTCTCCTTATGATCATGTTTCTTCACCATTTAAACCCAGATTGTTTTATACATGTACTCAAAATCCTCCAACATCTCATATCAACCTTACTACCCAGATCCCCAATGTTCATCCTAATGACCAAAACAATCAATATACACAATCCAATTTTCCAACCCCTAACCAAATTGCAAATCCATATACATCATATATCAACCCTATTGTCCAGAATCATACTCTCTCTCATGATTTTCAAACGAAAATTGAGAAAATGATTGAAGATTGGTCGGGAAATGTCCAATTGAGCTCGAGTTACATGGAATTGAGTGTTAGTTCTGATGAATCACATGAATTGGAAGAGAGCAAGAAAACTAATAATTTAGATCCTGATGTTATCGTTGGCGAGTTTGATGAGGAGAGTATTTATCTTAATGAATTGTCAACTCAAAATGAGAATTTCAAACTTGTTGAGATTGTTAATGTTCAGGAGGAAAACGATGGTATCAATTCTTCCTTCCAGAATGGATTGATGGACGAGGCGAGTATGATTTTTGATGAGATGCCCAGTAAAGATTCTAGTTTATGGTATGACTTGTGGGACCCAGGAGGCATCTACACCAAAGATGCAAGTGTTGGAGTTGTTATGGAACAACTAACCTTCTCAACACATTCAACTCCATATCCACTTCCATTTCAGGGAATGTCCAATTGAGCTCTAGTAACATGGAATTGAGTGTTAGTTCTGATGAATCACATGAATTGGAAGAGAGTAAGAAAACTAATAATTCAGATCCTGATGTTGTCGTTGGCGAGTTTGATGAGGAGAGTATTTATCTTAATGAATTGTCAACTCAAAATGAGAATTTCAAACTTGTTGAGATTGTTAATGTTCAGGAGGAAAACGATGGTATCAATTCTTCCTTCCAGAATGGATTGATGGACGAGGCGAGTATGATTTTTGATGAGATGCCCGGTAAAGATTCTAGTTTATGGTATAACTTGTGGGACCAAGGAGGCATCTACACCAAAGATGCAAGTGTTGGAGTTGTTATGGAACAACTGACCTTCTCAACACATTCAAATCCATATCCACTTCCATTTCAAGCTCAATCAACTCTCTTCACTATTGACGTTGGTAAATATCTTGAGACCTTTAAGGATTTTAACCTATTGTTTCTGGGAAAGAAGAAGGTTAAAATGAAGACGAATTTGGGTCAAAATGATGTCAATGGGCCTCACCGTACTTTAAAATGAAAATTCAATACTTATGCTCGTCTTAGCAAAGTAAGACCAAAGGATATTAGAAAGTTTAATAGTTTTGCTCGTCTTCATTTTGCTATTGTGGAGCTGCTACCATGTGGGAAGATTCAATTTTCATCCTCTACTATTATGCAACTTCTTATCCTTGAGGACAAGGATAGTTTAAGGGGATGGGAGTTGTCACAGGCGCATGATTGGGTGATAGAGGCGCATGAGGAAAGAGAGGGCGCGTAGGTTGAAGGAGCTTGGCTCAAACATAAATTGGGAAAGTAGGAGTAGAGAGGCGCAGGAGTTAAAAGTAGGCGCAGGAGTTGGAGTTAGGCGCATAAAGAGGTTCTTGGGTGCAAATGTAGTGGAAGGCTCAACTATAAATGGCTCATTTACATTTGTAGTATTAGTGCAGGAGTTAGGCGCATGATTTTAGTGTAGGTGCATGATAATAGTTAGTAGTAGGCGCATAAGCATTGCAAAGGGCGCATAATGGGAGCAACGAGCGCAGGAGCAGCAACCAACTCTTAACACGTGAATCTAAGCTGGCACTTGACACGTGATTCCGTTACAAAAGAATCACATGGGCCATGTGAGCTTGCACATGGAGCACGTGAATTTGCACATGGAACACGTACTATGAGCCTATATAAAGAGGGGTCGTCTTCTTGAAGAAATGTCGATGATTGAAGAATTTTATTATTGCTTAGTTTTTATCACAGTTTAGCTATATAGTTGTAATTTCATTTTCCAGTAAATCAGAAAATTGCACCAAAAATAGTCTTTGTTCTTGAGATTGAGTTTCGTTGAATTGAATAATTGATTGAGTGAGTTTGTTCAATTGCTCACTCAAATTTATCTTTGTTGAGTTTTCATTGATTACGGAAGTTGAGCCCGTTACATAGTGGAGTGAATTCGTAAGTTCTATTTGATCATCAATATGGCTAGTCTTTATATGTATGATGTTCTGAAAATAGTTCTTATAATACATTGTTGGGGATATTAATACGGTTAGATTATTTTTTTTGGAGACATTCATTTTGGGACGAAGGTAGTAGTAATTTTTTGTCGAGATTGGCTTCTTGGGAAAGAAAAATGGGACCTTTGTGGTGAACTTGTTTTGATCAAAGCAGTGTGCTCTAGCCTTCCCATTTGTGTGCTCTAGCCTTCCCATTTATTACATAAGCTTAGAATCATTGACGTATCAAATATGACATTTATTCCGGGACAGAGGAAGGTATATTTGTTTCTTCAAAACTTTAACAAAAAACATGAGGATAGTTTTGTTTGCCTATAATCCTATGTTCTTTTGGTGCTTAATGGACGGCGAAAATGTCGTATTAGGTTTTGTTTGTTAAAGTTGTATACATAGTTCGAGTTCAATTGAAAAATGGTGACATCAAACTTTAATTGAACAATTGTAATAGGTTTAATATTGTTAAAGTAGATAGGGAAGTTGTTAAATTTGCGCATATCAATGCTAATCATGCTAGAAGTATGTACCAACATTTATCGGCCTTGAGCCGACTTTCTTAATGAAATAAGTAAATAAATTTGTCAAAAAAATCGCAAATCTCCCACTTAGACCATGTCCCGAAAGTCAAAATCTTCAAAGTTCAAAGTCTTCAAAAATATTTAAACCTTCAATTTTACTATAAAGACGTCTTCATCGAGGCAATCACATTCGTGGCCTTGAAGATCACAATCAATACCTTGCTTCCTAAAATCCACATCGTCCCAATTTATATCCGCAACGCAAATCAACCCCCGCCATTAAAATTTGTGAAAGTCTATTCCACGTCTGAGTCACGACTATTGGAGCTATACTAAAAGCAGTCTCCAATGCTACTGTGGGCACCAAAGGGGTTACTAGAACTAGATCGCGTGCCATCACTGAAGAATAAGATAAACATTGTATGTGTTTTTCACCACTGGAGGACATCTAAGTCTTCAAAACTATCACCACTAGCGGGGTAGTACTGGCTGCGTAGGCATAGGACCAACTCATTAATCCCACTTGTGTTGGGAGTGGGGTCCTAAAACCGTGAGGAGACGGAGGGAGAAAATGAGTCTAAATCATAGAGGGTTGGTGGAGATCAAGGAGAGGTAAAAAAGGAGAAGGAAATCGAGAAGGTGCAGAACATGGGTTGCACGGCCGTGCATGGGGAGGCACACGGCCGTGCATTACGGGGGAGGGATAAAGGAGGCTACTGTTTTCGGGGAAAAAAATAGAGCACGGCCGCTCCACCTATAGTGCACGGCCGAGTAGCAAAATCTGCACAGCTGTGCACGTCGGCAGCCCAGTTTTTTCTCAGTTTCCTATTTTGACTAGATTTCTTCCATGTATTGATTTAGGACTTCTCCTACACCTTTAAAAAGGGGTTTTTGTCCAGAATATTGTGTGCTTGATAGGAGAAAGCTATGATACACAAGAGAGCCACAAAATAGTGTCTAGGAGGGGGCCGGGGGCATAGTTACCGGGAACTCTCAACCCCCCCTCGTCCCACGTCCCGGGAACACGCGTCCCGGGTTCACAAGGGAACTCGACCCTAAGTACTTAAACTATCGTACCGGAAAATAAACTGTCATCAACGTAGAATATTGTCTGCATTTACAATCTTTTATGGTTATACGCCTTTACATTATACTCTTTTATCTCCCTAAAAGCATATATATATAAATATATGTAACTGTGTGTGTGTGTAAATATATGTTATTATATGCAACTTAGTGATGTGTTTTCAATATAGAGCATACCACGTTCCCAATTGAGCCTACCCCCAACGTACCCAAAATTTACTAAGTCACGTTCCTCGTTCCCGTACCCGTCCCGCGTCCCGAAACGTCCCGCGTTCCTGGTAACTATGGCCGGGGGCCTAGGAGAGCCATGGGTGGCGATCCTACAATCCGGCTATGACCGTGTTGTTTGTGTGTTCTTCGGGAGGTGAGATAATATGTACGAGAGATCGTTCATGGAGAGTAGCCATGTTAGATCTGTATGAGAGCATGTGCAAAGTTGTAATAATCTTTACATATTATAGTGATATCCTGGCTAAGTCCCCCCAGATGTAGTCATGTGTTGATGAACTGTGTTACCAAATATCGGTGTTATTTGTTCTTTCATATTATTATCAATGTGTTGAACTACTTTCTCCGTATTGATGACTGCTAGTATGGGCTAGTGGATGCGGAAATCCCCCAATTTCCCAACAAATTGGACTACTAAGACTTGACTATTTATATATAAATCCCAACTCGATTTCATAATTTTCATTTTGTCCCAATCCTTTTTATCGGATGGTTTTCCACTATAATGCTTATACAAGTCGAATAGGTGTGCATGCCCGGCCTTGTGCATGGGCAAGCAAGGCGGCCGCTTAAGGCCTCCGAAATTCTAATCGAAATTAGGGCCCCAGATTTTAATTCTAATGTATATAAATAAAATATCCTAACTTGTTGTCAAATGTGTTAGTGTTCCAGTGGCATAGGAGTAATGCTGAAAGTCTAGCACAAGCCAAACTGGCCCAAGTGTGACAGAGGAGGTATTTGGTATTATCAATTTGACCATAAAGTCAAACCATAAGACATTTTTTCCGGGGGACAGAGGAGGTATTTGGTATTATCAGTGTCAATGATAGTCACTTCTGTGATTAGCCAAAGCTTAATCCATTATTATCCTGTCTGTGCATAAAATGACTATCTATTGCAAAGTTATTATTAATTTAATTTGCAATATATACTTACTCCCTCCGTCCCAAAATGATAGTATCCTTTGACTTAAGAATTCTCACAGTTTTCTCCTTGGCTATGATCTATTGTCCTTCTTTCGTTAGTCATGATTTCTTCTGAAGTCCGCTCCAGCTTTTGAGTATGTTCTTCATTTACTATTGATTTTGCTTCATCTATTTTACTTGAAGATTCATTTCTACTAGCATCTATAATCCACAGCCATTTCTTTACTCCCACACACACACCCACCCCTCCCCGTCGATCGGTTATGTTGACTGTTGGGTTTGACGGAACCAACTGACCACACTTTAACTTGTCCGTGAATATGCTGCTTCAAATTCAATCCCTCTGTTCCATCTTCTTTTTGGCTTAATGTATCATCAGTAAGGGGTGTTGTTTTGATATAGTCAAGTTGTCTCTTACTGATCTCGGTTTGCTTCTCCTCAAGAGCCATTTCTAACGTTCTTTGTTCATCTTTCATGGACGAAATTGTTGTCTCATCTCCAAAATCGTGTTGTCGAGGTTCATCTTTTGTGTTCTCAGGTAGATAATTCTTTCAAAGAAACGAGTGCGTAAATAAAGACAAAAACTTGTGTGAGAACACTCCAACCCGTCTCATGGGTGAGACGGGTCATTTTTTTGACCCATTACCCGACCCACAACCCTGCTCCAGGACCCATGGGGACCCTGCCACGTGGCAGCCCCTCATTGGCCCCAAAAAAAAAAAAAAATTTTTTTTTTTTTTTTTTTTTTTTTTTAATTTTTAATTTTTATTTTTATTTTGGTTTTTTCGGTTTGTGAAAAGTAATAGTTACCATCTCTTAAAGTAATAGTTACCATCTCTTAAAGGAATAGTGTTATTCCTATGTTTTCTTCGTTTGCCAAAAGTAATACTTATTATAACTAAAATGTAACAAACGTGTTATTTATATGTAATAGTATTTGTAAATAATTGTAATACATATGTATAGATATCTATTTGTTTTCAAACAATAAGTTACAATGGGGTCAAATTTATCATGATACATGTAAAAGTATTACATTATCTATAGAAATCTGTTACAATTTCGTCAATCAAAGTGTTACATTTACTTGTATAAACTTACTATTACATTCATATACATAAGTTATTACTTTTCAAATGGGTAAAAACGAGCTTTTGTTTTTTTAAAACAAGTATTACGTTTACTTATGAACAATGTTACTTTAAGAGATGGTAACTATTATTTTTTGCTAAACCACTGAAAAGCCGAAAAAAAAATATAAAAACTCAAAAAAAACCAAAAAAATAATGGTGGGTTGCCACGTGGCGGGTTCGGCCCATGGGTCATGGGGCGACCCGTCTCATGCATGAGACGGATCCCCTTGTTCTCATGGGAGACCACCTCGTAAATAAATACTCGTCTGTTCCAAAAATGTCTTGAATATTCATTTTAGGATTTTGGGACCGAGAGAGTACAACTTAATAGTAGAACAGTTTTTACTATGCATACGGCCATGCCGTAGTTTTACTTATTATTATTTTCTCTTTTTGGTATTTTGAGGCGGAATAATGCTAGGGGATAACAAAATATTGTTAGTGATTTAAACACCAATCAATGACTGCTACATAATATTTTGTGAGCAAGGTTATCCATGAAAGTTTTGTCTAGGCCTTTTTATCCAATTAACAAAAGTAGGTGTGGGATGCATGCATGCCGGTCAAATGTAACTATTTACATACGTGTGTGCGCGCGTGCGAGAGAGAGAGAACCTCACGAATAAGGTTGAGGAGAGAGAGAGAGAGAGAACCGGCTTAACATCACGGACGCATGCGCCCAACTCATGCTGGTGCAAATCCCCTCTATGCTATGCAGGCGACTTATACGTAGGGATGGCAACGGGGCGGGTAAGGTGCGGGTTTGACCAAAACCGTACCCGCCCCTCAAGGAACTCCCCTTATACCGGACCCGCCCCGCCCCGCCCCGTCAACTAGTAAACCCGTATCCACCCCGCCCCGTATGGTTCATATCACAATTTATTTTTTGGGCTTTAGCCCAGCCTTTAAAGAGTCCAACAGCCCAACAATATACAATTACAACATTGTATCAAATTTAAGCTCAATCTAATAATTTCAATCATCCCAATTCACACCCAAAATATACAATTACAACACATTTATAGTAATTTACTGCATATATTAGTATACGGGGCGGGGCGGAGCGGTGCCCCGCGGGTTGGGGTGTGCAACCGAACCCGACCCGCAACCCGCCGGGTTTTGAAAAAAAGATTACCAAACCCGCCCCGCTGCACTACGGACTGTCCCGGATTCGGAACCGGTTCGGACAAATTGCCATCCCTACTTATACGATCACATAGGCACGCTGTTTTCCAACCTACTCCATTCCGGTTTCAAGGCATAGATGTAACAAAATCTTTTCTTCTTATCATATTCTAATCCTTTTCAAATAATTGATGACATTCATCCCATTGACTAAAATGCCAAATTAGCATTGACATGTAATTAATCAGTTTCAAGAAGAATAATTTATTTTTCCTTTTAATATCTCTATTTTCCTTGACTTTTCTCTCATGGTCTTGCTTGGGAATCAAATAAAGGATACAAACAAACGAAAGTTTGAATGTAAAATTGTGTAAATAATTGACTTTTTCATTATTTATAGACTGCCTCTCAATCAAGTTTGTATTACAATAAGTAGAAATAAATGTCAGATAATATTAAAAAATATTTAACAAATGTAAATAGTTTATTCGTGATTAAATTATTTTTGATAGAGCTAATGTAGCTCATGAAGAAGACTAATTTATCTCGTTAAAAAGCAATTTTAGAATGAATATGTTATTTATTTTCTTTATTCTCTGGGATTATATTGAGACAAGGGTAGTAGTGTTCTAAAAGACGCACGTCTAGGCCGCCTAGGCCCCGCCCAGGTCAGTGGCGGATCTACACCAAAAAGTTTGGTGTTGCCTATTCTTTAAAAAAAAAAAAAGATGCGAAACTAAAATTCAATATGTTTACAATTATAAATATAATAGGCTTCAATATGTCAACATTATATTAAACAAACACAATTTACAATTGTTTCCTACGATTCATCTTTTGAAAATAAGTTAAAATCTCATCCTCACTAATAGTCATAAATACATTTATTTCTACAAAAGTTACAAATCGTTCATTTAACCATTCATCCCCCATCTTAGACCTGAAATTGCTCTTCACATGCTTCATAGCTCAAAAGACCCGCTCGACACTTGCGGTTGGTCTTTTCGTAAATGCAAAGTCAAATTATTTTCCTTAAGAAATTGATAGTATGCATATCAACAATCAAATGAGTGGTTTTACCCATTACCCAACCCCCAAACTAGAAAAAAAAATGAAATCAATTTAAGATTTTAGGGTTTACCTTTGATTGGACAATCTCTTCTTGTTTTCTTGAGGCGGCTGCGGAGGGGGAGTATTTCCGTCCATCCGGCGATGGTGGCGGTGGTTGTGACAGCCACTGTGGGCGGCGCCGGCGGTGAGGGAGCGGTGGCGATTGGGCGAGCGAGAGTCGAGAGCGAGGGTCTGTTGTTTTGTTCCGTGTTCGTATTCTTTTTTCCAGTTAATGCGTTTCTAATTACTGAGTTTTATAGTTTTTTTTTAAAAAAATATTAAACACCCAAAACGACGTCGTTTTGAAAAAAAAAAATAATTTTTTTTTTACCATTGCCTGGGCAATGGCAGGCAAAGGAGTAGATCCGCCCATGGCCTAGGCGCTAAGCCCTGCTGCGGCGCCTAGTGACCGCCTAGCGCTTTTTAGAACCTTGGGTAGTACTCCTTCCGTCCCAGAGTAAGAGTCTTATTTTCCTTTTTAGTCCGTCCCAGAGTAAGAGTCATATTCCTAAAATGGCAAAATTTGAATAGTGTCTTTTATACATATGCCATTATAAAGTTGATATATTTACAGAAAAACCTCTCCTTGTGTGTCTTGGCCTATAGGAGTAGAATGTAATTTTACACTCTCTCTTCTGATTTCTACCCACTTGCAATTGTTTATTCATCTTTAAGCACTTTTCTTAATAAGCGTGAGATTTGGGGGTAGGACTCTTACTCTGGGACAGAGGGAGTATTATTTAAAGGCCGAAAAAGGGTTAATCTGTTACGATAAATCATTTCATTCTTGTTAAATTTTATGTGCTTATAATTACTCCATCCATAATAAAAATCGCATTTTCTTTATCCATATTGTTTAAAGTTTTTTTTTTTTTTTTTTTTTTTATGCACTTGTTTAAAGTTTGTACTTTACTTATTTGTGTATGACTTATAATATGACATAACTGCACTAGTTTTCTTGTTTAAAAATGCAGTATTTGGTATGACGGAGGGAGTATGTTATAGTGTATAAAAAGATTTTTGACGCCTTAAATTGGCAATTTTGGGGGTGGAATGATAAATTTTCAACGTATTATTTTTTTTCCAAGAAAAATAGTATAATAGTAAAAAAGAAATACCTAAAAATTAAAAGATAATGTGGATGAAAATCAAGTTTTCCCACTTAAACACGATGGATATTATATTTAAACATATTAACAACATATTTATGTTTTTACTACTACCTTTTATAAATTCCAAACACTACTAATAAACTTTTTCTTGAAACAATCATGCATTTCTATTTCTTAATGAATTCATCACAAAGTCAAATTTGGCAGTTAAATCATTTTAATACATTAAATTTAAAATAAAACTATTTTTTAAACAAACATAAATAATAAAAAAAGTGATTATCATTTTGATATAAGAAACAAAAACTATAAGAGTATATTTAAGGAATTTATAAGACCACAACAAATAATGCCAAACCTTCCTAGATATTGGAAAACAAACAAAATAACAAACAAAGAAAGCTATCTGTCCATAAAATTCTTGTACATTATCCATAGTCCAAAATAATACTCCCAGACTCATTTATATTGGTCATTTTTTATTTTTTTAAAATCAATATAAGTAAACTTTGACCACATGTTAATGTTAATTTAGTCATTCTAGTGAAATTCTAAAAATTATTAATGATAAATAATTAAGTGATTTTCCAATATCAATTTAAAGAAATTTACTAAAATAACTAGATTGACATTAATGTTTGATCAAAGTTGATTTGTGTAGACCCAAAAAATTTAAAAGTGACCAATATAAATGAGACAGACGGAGTGGAACCCAAAAACCAGCTACGTAATTGAGACCATAGACTATGAAGCTCATTGTTTCTTAATATTTCTAAACAGTGGGTGGAAAAGAAAGGCACCACTAAATGCATCTCAAGTTATTGACTGAATTAGTCAACTAATTATGTTTATTTGTTAATTGAAACAACTAATTTATAATCACTATTACTAACTACCACCATGTATATTGTATTACTATTAATACAAAAATCATATTTTAGTCTATGTTTAAACATAATAAAGTATCTCCATCACATCATAAATAATCCATTTTCAACATGTTCCATGACTTTCTTGTTCTTTTCACTTGGATAAGATCTTAATTATGGGATAACACAGCTACGTGTACTTCCATTGAAAGTTTGAAACTCTATACTTCATCCGTCCCAATTTAAACTTTAAAAAATATTTGGGTTCAAAAATTAAAAAAAAAAAAATGATGTGTTGTGAGTGTAGATGGTTTGGTAGGAGAGAGAAAATGGGGTAGGAAATAGTTAGTGGGTAATTGTTGTGAATATGACATGTGGGGCTCACAAATAAAGAAGTATAAAAAAAATTCCTTTTTAGGTTTTAAAGTTTAAAATATGACACCAAAAATGGAAATTTTTGAAGTTTAAAATAGGACATAGTGAGTATATATTTATTTATTTTTTTGCGTGTGTGTGTATATTTTCTTAAAAATCGTTATTGAAAAAGAAAATACTAATGGGAATTTCACTATTTTCTAAGCGGAATCTTGTCAGTTTCTTCATTTTAATTTTTGGTGGATTATTTTAGCGCTTGAATTGATCAAATATACAATCCAATTCTGAGTTTTTTGAGTGGTGACAAATGTGTTGGTTCATCTAAAAACACAATGGAAAGTTTGCATGAAGTTTCTTGATCAGAAAGTGAAGTGTTAATGTCAATCTCTTGAAATATACACATCAATGGAATATTTTGGTCAAAAGCATCAAAATTCAGTTGGCCATTTGATGAGTAAAGTACCTTTTTCATCCTCGAACTATTGAAGTTTTTACTTTTGCGTCATTAAACAATTCTTTTTTACCTTTTCATCCTTGACCTTTATGTTTCATTGATTATGTGATTCTTCCGTTAGAGTGCCGTTCAAACGGCCGTTAAATGATGCTGAGGTGGAAGAATGACGTCATTATTTTGCATAGGTGGCACCATACATCAAGAATGATTGTTGACATGGAAACATAAGGGGTAAAAGTGTGTATTTCTAAATTACAGGACCACAATATAACATTTAATAAATATATCAAGGACTGGAAATATAAATTGTAAATTAAAACCCTTAAATCAAACCATAAAATCTGAAATGTTACTCCAGTTCATCCAAGAACCGTATCCCCTCCTCTCCCTCATCTCTCCGTCTCTTTCCTTCTACACGGTAATCCAGCACCTCCCCGACCCTAGATCTGAAAACCCTTCTCCTCCCTCTCGCCTCTTCCAACCCCATGTTTGCGGCCCCTCTATCCGCAGGCCCCAACATCGCTATTGCACCATAGCGCCGTCGCCGTCACCACCACCCACTCTCTCTTCAGTCCGCCGTCCACCCCTCCGTCATCGCCTCCACTGCTCTCTCCTTGCGGTTGTTCTTCATCCAGTTGCAATCGTCAGAGCTAATTTTTGAGTTTGAATCTGACTTTTTTCCATATCTAGTTTTGAAATCTATTATCTCTTTGTCTTATAATTTTGAGATCTCTCATATCGCGAGCCTCTTGATTGATTCTACTTTTTGGCCGTTGCCGTTGTCGTTGTTGATTGCTCTGGTTGTTGAAGATTCTGGTGGTTGTTTATTGTGGTGGTTTGTGGTTGCCGGAGGAGACTCAATTAAACAAAAACACTGTCAACAATTTGTTGGTGAAAATAAGATTTCGATTTTTGCACCATCATCAAGCCGTCCGTCGTTCCCAGATCTGGGTTTGATTTCTCTGTTTACGATGGTGTTTCTGAAGGTTTTTTTTTTTTTTTTTTTTTTGATTTGTGTTCAGATTTCGATTTTGAATTCGAAATCTATGTGTGATGTTTTGGTTTATGAATTTAATTTGCAGAGATGCGTTTTGAATTTTCCACTTGATTTTTAGATCTGGCTTTGAATGTGTGCGTCTGTGTGTTTGTGTAATTTAGGTATGTGCATTTTTGATTTTTTGTATCTGATTCTCAGATTGTGTTTTGCTGGGTGTGGTGAGGATGTTGATGGTGGTGGAGGTAATGACCGGTGAAGACGGTGGTGGATCATGGGCAGCTGTGGTGGTGATGATTAGAGGGAGAGAGATAGTAATGAAGATGGGTTGTAATTATCAATTCAAAAATAATATTAAAAAAAATCTTCAAAAAAAAACATTAAAAAAATACTATACAATTCATTGAAAATACTATACAATCTTCAAAAAAATAAATTATGCTAATAAAAATCTAAAATTTGTCATTGTATTATAATTAATATGTAATACTTTTAATAACAATTTTTATATTTTTATTACATTCATTATTTTTTATTTAAATTTATTGGTCAAACTTACATCTGTTTGAAAAGTGACAAGTATTTTGGACTAGAGGGAGTAATGTATTTCAAATGTTAATTTTTTACTGCTTTTTCAAAAAAAAAAAAAAAAAAATCAGATTTTTCAGCAATATTTACACTTTCCATCCTTACATTTCCATATTGGCAAATTATTGCACTAAGAAGTTCCACCTAGGCATAGTCAATGTCCATGTCTGCACTCATTTGCCACATATGATGGATTTAACGGATATTTGAACGGCTAATTGACGGAAGGACGTCATAATCCTCAAACACGAAGGTCAAGTATGAAAAGGTAAAAAAAAATTGTTTAGTGACGGAAAGGTAAAATCTTAAATAGTTTAAGGACGAATTAGGTATTTAACTCGCCATTTGACAAATCCTCCTTTTGACCAGTTCTCACTTTGATTTTGTTTAAGAAATTCTTAAAACATGCAAGTATATAAAACTAATCCTAAGCGTTGTTCCCCTTTTTGCAAGGATCTGAGTTCGGAAATCAGGTCTGTTACACAAAACTCACGTATTGACTTATTGAGCGCAAATAACTTGAGTTTACTTGGTTTCGACAAAAACATTCAAAAGTTCATAAATGTTATTAGTGCACACCAAATAATGGATAGAAGCTTATTTAACACAATCGAAATTTATAGCTTCTTTATGATGTTGGATAAAGGATATCACACCCTTCATCCCATAAGAATTGTCGTTGTTTACTTGTTAATGTATACTCCCTCCGTCCCAGCACAAGTAGGATTAGAGGGGTTTGCAGATTAATTAAGACAAACTAGAAAATGTGTGGTAGAAAATGAGGAGAGAGAATGAGTGAGATAAATAGTAATGTTGGTTGAATAAATTGAGTGGTGGAAAATGAAGATAGAGAATGAGTGGGGTTGAAACATTTTCATTTTGGGCAGTCTCACTTTTAGTGGGACGGCCTAAAAAGGAAAAAAGTCTCACTTGTGCTGGGACGGAGGGAGTATAAGAATACCCTTTACCTTATACTCCATCCGTCCCACCTCACTTGAGACTTATTTCCATTTTAGGGAGTCTCATTTCCATTTGGGGTCGTCCCACTTCACTTGAGACTCCCCAAAATGGTCATCCTTTTATAATTTTATATTTAATCTACCCCACCCACTCATTCGCTCTCTTCATTTTCCACCACACAATTTATTCAATCAACCTACTTTTAACCCCACTCATTCTCTCTCCTCATTTTCTACCACACATTTTCCTTAGTTTATTCTTTTTCCTTAGTTATCGTGCCCACCCCTTAGGTCTCAAGTGAGATGGGACGGGGGGAGTAAAATTTATCGTTATTAACTTGTTCGTATATAAAAACTAGGGCAATCGACTTTTTTAACCACTGTACTTTGGTTTAGCTTCGTTTTTAACCATCGTTGTTTTTTTTTAGCAGATTTAACATATGTACTTTAGTTACACACTCAATCTTCTAATCATCCATAACTTCATACAAAATCGTTAGAAAAATCTAACAAAAACTAACAGGATTTAACGAGGTGGCATTTTAGCGATTCATTGAGTCGGTATCCATTAAAATTGAGGAGTGATCAAGCCCGCATTCATCACCATCTATGTCGTTCGCAAATTTACAAGAAATCGAGGCAAAATTGAGCTTTGGCCCAAGAAATTTCAAAGGGTGAACAATGAAGTTCCAAATATTGCAACAACAATCAAATTAAAAAAACAAAAAAGAGAGGTAGAATTGAGAATGAATCACTTACCTTCGAATTCGCACAAAATCCGTGGTCGATTCATTCAAAAAAAATCCAAATTTTTTTCTTCTGACTATCACTTTCAAAGGTCCTGGCTATCAATCTCATATTCAGAAGGCTTTATATTGATATCCAGAAGGCTTTATATTGATATCCATGACCCTTCTGGCTATCACTTTCAAATGTTCTCGCTATCAATCTCATATCCAGAAGGCTTTATATTGATATTCAGAACGCTTCTGGCAATCACTTTCAAAAGTTCTGGTTATCAATATCATATCCAGAAGGTTTTATAATTATATCCAGAACCGTTGAGAAGTTCTGATTATTTACAAAAATGCCACCGCGTTTTTTTTAAAAACACGTTTTTCCTAAGCGTTTGGAAAAACGCATTTTTCCCAAGATTTTGCGTAAAATAATTAAACTAGGAAAGAGAAAGAAAACATACAACTTTAAAACTGAATATTTTATCTTAATTGGAAAGGGTATTTATGCCAAAATAATAATAATAATAATAATAATAATAATAATAATAATAATAATAATAATAATAAACGTGATGATCTTATTAAAAATGCAGTTCAATGACCATTTTATCCATACATGTGCTAGTCACATGGGTGTCATTTCGTTAGAATTTTAACTGGGTGTTAGTTTTGTAGTCGCATTGCAAAAAAATATAAATGTTGGGATACCAAATTGTGAAATTGAACAGTTGGGAGCAACATTGCAAACCTATGCAAATGTCAAGAACCAAATTGCAATTTGCCCTCTCTTTTACTATAATAAAATTTTATATTAAAATATACGGAAAAAAAATAATGCAACACATAATAAATATTATGAACGGAGGGATTATATACCAGTTCATTCCCAAGTACACCAAATAAATGTATACAGTATGTGTGTATTTACATGGTAAGAGTATTTGGCAACACAAAGAACCAAACAACAACAGTATAAAGCTAAAAATCACAGCAAAATTTTGTACAGATAATATGAACACAAATTATTGTACTCCTACGTCCCAAAATGATTTTCTCATTTGCCATGTTTCATTGTCCCAAAAAATTCTTCTCATTTCAATAATCTAGGCTTTAAAAGTGCACAAACAAAACATGGCTAGTGAAGCAAGTGTTCATATACTTAAAAAGTTTGAATAGTCAAACATGAAGATCATTTTGGGACGGAGGGAGTATTTGTTTCTCAAAAAAGAAAAGGAAAGATCAAAGAAAATCCCATATTTGTGAAGATCAATCAATCTCTGGAAAACAAACAGCAAATCCAGGACCAGAATCCTTTGTTATTCACAAGCACTTCGGTTTTGAGATCCCTTTTAGCCACCAAATTCGCCATATACTCGACAACAGCCTACAAAACAACGAACAATTTTAGCGAGTTAGTCATAGTTAAAGTGCAGTACATTAGACTTGAACCCGTTAAGTTAACCCGTTATGAAAATCTCGTTAACAAACAGATTACATCAATTATGATTATGTTTTCGACTTTCGCCGTCATGGAACAACATACTCTGGATAAATGGAACTATTACCTGAGCTCCAAGCTTAGTAACTTCCATTGGAGGAACTTCAAGAGGAGTTTCATGTGCACGAAAGATTCTCAACTTTGATAACAATCCAAAAGAATCGGGCAAAACTCTTATTTGATCATCGCTTATATCAAGCTCTTCAAGATTCTCGAGATTCCCAATTGATCTTGGTAAAGCTCTCAAATCTGCAAAATTCTTCCCCACATTAAGTTTTTCTAAACTCACCACAAAACAAAGACTTTCGGGTATGGCTTCAATTTCATTGAAACTAAGATCAAGTTCCCTTAAACGTGTAAGATTAGCCATTGTTGTGGGTAACTTTCTTACTCGGTTATAATGCAAAGTAAGAATTTCTAACCGCTCGAGCTTTCCAATTGCCTCGGGAAGCGCTTTGAGTTGATTAAAGTCTAATCTCATCTCCACAAGCGAAGAACACGACCCGATAGTATAAGGAAGTTCTTCAAGCTCGTTTGTTTCCACAATCAATACTTTCAAAGAAGCTAATTTCCCAATTAGATCAGGCAAGGTGGTGAAATAGTTTGAGCTCAAGTCAAGATTGGTCAAGTTGGTCAACTCTCCAAAAGAATCGGGGAGTGATTTTAGTCTATTGGCGTGTAGGTCGAGATCAGTTAGGTTGACTAGTTGACCGAAGGAGTCGGGGAGATTGATGAGTTGGTTTGCGTGAATATCGAGCTTTGTTAAGGAGGTGAGGCTGCCTATAGTGGATGGGAGAGCCATAATCTTGTTATCGGCTACATTTAGCTCAGTGATATTCGACAATTTCCCAAGTGAAACGGGAAGCCACTCGATCTTGTCCATCAATTTGCCTTGAAGATCAAGAACTTGCCCTCCTTTTTTGGCAATGGTTTCAATCAAAGCTGCCACTTTCATCAAGCTCAATTTCTCTGTTTCTCCATCACCTAGTAATTCACACACAAGATTACTCAGAACTCCATGTCTTATTTCACCAAGTATAAAACCAAAAATTGCAACTAAGTTCACTCCAAAAGACATAAAAGTCACACACATAATCCAGAAAAAAATACAAAAAAATCAACAAGAATCTCAAGTGCAGTAAGAATTTTTTTCATTTTTCCCTTTGGATCATTTATGATTCAGAAAAACAGAAGAAGGAAAAAAGAAAATCACAAAAATCATCATTTTATTCCATAATTTAGACCAAAATAAGGAAATTTTTGAGTATCACAGTTTCATTAATATCAAGCCAAATCTATATTGTTCATTTAATGTCAGAATCCTCTATTTTGGGCTCATTTTTCTGAATATTTCTGTTTTAGTACTTCAGAGGCTACAATTTCAAGAATCAATAATCAATAATCTAACATACTAATTTGTTAAGCAAAAAAAAAATAAAAAAAATTGATGTAGAGAGAGGAAATTTATTCAAACCTGAAGAAAAACTTGTGAATTTCCCTTTTGCAGAAGAACTCTTCAACAAACCCTTAAAGCCATCACCTTTAACTTCTTCAACCTCCCTGTTCTTGATCAAACCCTCATCTTTCTTCTTCTTCAAAACCAAACTCCCATCACTAATCACAACCTCTTTCTCAATTCCACCAACTGGGTATTCAAAATCACCCTCTTCATCCAACTGGGTATGCTCCCCAGAAACCAATTTACAAGTTTTCTGAATGAGTTCATCAAAAGTGTTGTAAAATTTGTCAAGCTCAACCAAGTGCAAAGCTTCTTTCCTCTGTTCATGGCTCTGGAACAAAACCATGGTCTTTTTGACCTGTTGGAGGAGAGAGAAGAGCTCAGGTGGAACATCATCTGGTGGGGGTGGGGATAGTAATTGGTTGGAGATTTCTTCAAGTCTGAGATTTTCTTCAGAGTTGACTGATTTGAGAACAGAGATGGCAGCTTCAACTTCTTCAATTGTGGGTCTGGGTGGGAGTGATTTGTAGGTTTTCATGATCTCTTCTAATATTTCTTTGTAGGCAGGGGATGGGGCCTCCTTTGGTGTTATGCCCATGGTGTTTTTTTTTTTTTTTTTTTGAACAAGGAAAGATGTGGAATTTTGGAGAGAGAGAGAGAGAGAGAGTTGAGTGTTGTGGGGGGTTTTGAGGTGGGGGTATCTATATATGACCTTGATTGACCTTTGAATTTTGGTGTATGGTATATTAACATGTGTTTTATGAAAACGGATTTCATAGAATAACGTGGAATTTGCCGATAAAAACAGACATTTTCATATTCTACTTTAGGGTCCTCAGGTTGAAATCGATTTTATCAATAAATCTCTCACATTTTTTAAATGACAAAACTACCCTTACCTATACACTACGTCTTTTGGCCCTTTTCACCCTCAAATCGTAAACCCTAGCTCTCTCTCGATCGATCAATTTCTCTCTCTGCCGTCGTTTATCTTCCTCTTCTCCGGTGACTCCCTTCCCATCCTCCGTCTCAAGCCATCTCTCTGGCGACAAGACCATCCTCCACCGGTAAGTCATCGCTGGCCCACCACCATTCAGAGCAGTAACTGATGGAAAACGACCTCAATTAGCTCCGGCGGAAACAAGGGTTTGTCGGTAATGGCTATGAAGTAGCCGTACTCTTCCAAAGCGTTGCGCACGTCTTTCGCTGTTGAGAGCCATGAAATCGAGGCTGGAGAAAACAATGAGAAAAATTGTGGAAAAAAAAAAGTAATGAAATTTTGCGAGCCTGTAACCTTATTAGAAGTGGATGTCCAGGTATTCCTCCATAATTTCTTAGGAATAGTTAGGTCAACTTTATGTGTTAGAGTCATATAATTGAGAAATGAATTTATCATATTTACAAGTGAAAAATGTTTTTTTTTTTTGCATGATTTTAAATAACTGAGATATGAATTTATCAGTCATACAAGTGAAAAAATGGAAAAACAAAAAAAAAGAGATGAATTTATCAATTTTAAAAGTGATTTTTTTTTTTTAATTCCTCAGCTGTTTGTTTAGTTTAGTTTAGAGGATTTATCATTTGTTTGTTTAGTTCAGAGAATTTACCAGTTGTTTGTTTAGTTTTGATGATTTATCAGTTGTTCGTTTAGAATAGAATTGAGAAAAATTGCAAGTGAAAAAAAAAATAACTGAGAGATGAATTTATCCATTTTAAGTGTGAAAAATTCAGAGATGATTGTATCAGTTTTTATAGTCAATTAATAACAAATGAGAAATGAATGTCTTAATTTAATTAAAAGGTATATAGCATCACACAGTTGTGGCATCATACAACTGTGAAATCAATTGAGAAATGATTTTACAAATGAAAAATGAAAAATCACACAACTGTCTAATCATTCAACTATGAAATCACACAATCGTGAAATCACACAACTGTGAAATCGGTTGAGAAATGAAAAATGAAAACTAAAAAATGAATTTTTATTTCTAAATTTTGAATTATGTGTTGAGTGCATTCGTTTGATTCGTCTTGACGACATGATTAAAACAATGCTTTCAGACCATTTTTTTGATTTCTAGATTTTGGGATATACCATTTTAAAATTTTGGGTGGAAAAAAAAAAGAGAAAAAAAAGGGGAAAGAGAATGTGTAGAAGAAGGGAGAAAGCGCATGTTTTAGGTGGGCACGTCCGCCTTCACAGCGCGTGTTCACAGGTCAGGGGTAATGTTGTCCAGCGAAATTTCTAAGGACTTTTTGACGAGTTTTCATAATGTCTGTCTTTATTGGTCATTTTTATTCTGTTGGGGGACTTATTGGTCAAAGCCTCACATGAAAATTAGTTATGGTCCAAAATCCAAATATTAGCAAGAGGCCTTCTCATTTTGTAGTAATCCGTTTGTTCTTAGTTTGATTTTACACGAGAAATTAAGAAAAAATATATATCATGAGTATTGAAAAATAAAGTATGAAAGAGAAAATTGGTAGGGAGTTTTTGTTATAAAAATGATGAATGGGTCTCATTTTTTATTTTAACAAATAAAGCAACTAAAAAATCTTAATCTGAGATAGATAAAAAAAAAAAAAAAAAACCTTAAGAAACTGAAACGGAGGGAGTATAATTTTTCCAAAAAATGACCTTTTTTTATTTATATAAATATAGTGCTCCACAACAATCCAACTGAATGATCATCCAATCCAAAAATTGAAGATTTTTACGAACACATACAATTATCGACAAACTGCCCCTTGGAAGTAAAAAACATATCTCATATTCTCTGCGTCTTTTTTATCTATTCACTTTTTTTCATTTTAGTTGTTTCATTTGATTGTTCACATCCTAAAAAAGGAAATTTCATATTATTCGTTATTCAGTGAGACCCACTTGTCATACTCACAATAATTATCTCACTCTCAATTCGAACCACAGTCACATCACACTTTTTATACCCACAACACTCACTCATCTACTAATATTAAACAATTTTCAATAAAATCAAAGTGTGAACAAATTAAAAAAATGGATGGAGTATATGGAATAGTTCCATCGGATGCATTTCGCTCAATGACTTGTGAATCTATGATGCTCAAATACTTCTCCAAACATAACTTTATTACGTCTCAACATTGGCTTTAAAAAATCCCTACATGAAAAATATTTAGCATTGATGACACGATAATAACACATGATGAGAGCAGTGTTCTAAAAGACGCCCGTCTAGGCCGCTTAGGAGCTAGGCGTTCATGAAGCGCCTAAGTTTCGCCTAAGATATTATAACTATTTATGAATTCTCGGCCACGCCTAAATCCGTTTAGACCCCGTCTATGCGCTAGACCCTGCTGCGGCACCTAGCGACCGCCTAGCGCTTTTTTAAAACCTTGGATGAAAGATTGACAAAAATTATCGATGAAGGCCTACAAGTTATTATTGGGCTTTTGGGGGGGAAGAGTAGCAAAACCCAACTAGTTTCTCTCTCACATTTTTAAGGGCAAGCAAGTTATTGTTGGGCTTTTTGTAGGGAAGAGTAGGCAAAAGCCAACTAATTTTTTCTCTCTCTCATATTTTTACCAACTCAACAATCTTCATTTCGTGGACATATCTTTCTACCCCTCTTTCTCTCCGGCGATTTCAGTGTCGCCTGCCACTCAGACCATCTTCATCATCAGTGAGTTTCTCCACCACAATCAAATCACCTTTTCTTTTTTTCTTTCATAATCATATCATTTCATGCATTCTTGATTTAGATTTCTAATTCTTGCATTACTGAATTTCATACATGCATCTATTCTAATCCTTTTTCCAATTTGATTTTTTTGTCTTTAGATTATTCATTCAAGAACCCTGTTTTGTTTCTCCGTTTTACAGGCTTTTTCAATGGGTTTTAACGTTAGGGAGAAGCATATCCGTACCAATCGGCGGCCTCGATCGGCGAAACCAGAGCCCGATCAAGCCAATTCCGCTGACAAAGGTACAATTTCTAATTCAGTCATGGAATCTGGACTCAATCCGTTGAATTACCAACTGGGTATCAACGATTCGTCCTCCTCAATCCAAAACCCTATCCCCACTTCCGTGTGTAACCCTAATTTTGATGATGGCGGTTGGGGGTACTGTACTGAGGAACAATTGGAGGAGATTTTGTTGAAGAATTTGGAGTTCTTGTATAATGAGGCTATTTCGAAGCTTGTGGGTTTGGGTTATGAGGAGGAGGTTGCTTTGAAAGCTATACTGAGGAATGGGCATTGTTATGGTGGGATGGATGTTTTGACTAATATCTTGCACAATTCTTTGAGTTATTTGAATAGTGGGTCTAGTGGTGGTAGTGGGAGTGATGGGAATTTGGAGGAGAATGAGGCGGCTTTTGCTGATTTGAGGCAGTTAGAGGAGTATTCGCTTGCTGGCATGGTGTGTTTGTTGCAACAGGTTAAGCCGCAGTTGAGTAGAGGTGATGCTATGTGGTGTCTTCTTATGAGTGACATTGATGTGAATCGCGCGAATATGATGGATATTCCTGTCGGTCCGTCCCTTTGTAGTAATAATGGGAGTGGAAATCCTGTTAGTAATAACGATGAGAGTGTTGATAATGGTGGTGATAATCCGGTTGGGGTTACACCTGCTTTGTGTAGGTTTCATAGTGGTTGGGGTTTTGGAAATGGAAGTGCTTCAGATTTTCCCGGGAATGGGTTGGAAATGAGTTTGCAGAGGGAAATTGAGTGCCCAAAGAGGTTTAATCTTACCCCGTCAATGAAGAATTTGTTGAAAAAGAATGTAGCAGCTTTTGCAGCGGGGTTTAGGGCGAATGCCAAAGATTCACAAATGCAATCTCAGGTTTGTTCAAGCTCTTTGTCCAACAACAAGGATTCTTCGAGCGAGCAAAATGAAAATGCAAAAAAGAATCAAGATGTGGTGAATGGAATGTTGAGCAAGTTTCGTGACATGAATCTTGATGAAAACAACATGGAGTTTGTCCCAGAGGATCAGAAGGACGAGATGATCTTGACTTTGGTACATCAGATTAAGGATCTTGAGAAGCAAGTAAAGGAGCGGAAGGAGTGGGCCCAAGAAAAGGCAATGCAAGCTGCAAGAAAGCTCAGTAACGATCTGACTGAATTAAAGATGTTGAGGATGGAGAGGGAGGAGAATCAACGGTTGAAACAGGTGAAGCCGACTCCCGAGGACCCTACGATGAAGAGGCTATCTGAGATGGAGAGTGCTCTGAGGAAGGCGAGTGGTCAAGTTGACCGAGCAAATGCAGCAGTTAGACGACTTGAGACGGAGAATGCTGAAATAAGAGCTGAAATGGAGGCTTCAAAGTTAAGTGCATCGGAATCTGTGACCACTTGTTTGGAAGTCACGAAGAGGGAGAAGAAGTGCTTAAAGAGGCTTTTAGCTTGGGATAAGCAGAAAACCAAGATGCAAGAGGAGATTGCAGGGGTGAAGCAGAGGATTGCAGATTTACAGCAGCAGATGGTTGAGTTGGAGGCGTCAAAGAAGGATGCGGAGGTACGCTTTTCTCTTTTTTTTTTTTTTTTTTTTCCCAATCTGTGAAATCTGTGTGCATTTAGAGGTTCTTCAATCCTTATAAAAGATTGCTGTCAGATTATGGCTTAGAAACTTGATTATATTCTTCAGGTCTTTCCTTGACTTATCATCCCCGTAGAGAGTCTAATCTGTCATTGAAAATGCTCTTCACTATGCCGAAATCTTAAAAGTTGCTATGCACGTGTGGATAATTGGATATACAATGTTTCTTTATCTTGTCTGCCATTTTTGATTTCTCTTTGTTTGAAGTTGCATGTCCTGGTCTTGGTCCTGGTCCTGGTCCTTTCGAATCTTCTTTATTGTTCCCTCGTGCTTTTTTACCTGATGATGGTGTCACCAGTAAGTTGAATGATTTACCTATATTGGTCGTACAACGATCATGGTTGTAGCAGGACTTTTCATCTTTTACAAATACTCCCTCCGTCCCAAAATGATCCGCATACTTTTTTCGCTGTTATTGCGAAGGAACTTTGAACAATAAGTTTAAGTTGACTTAATTGTCTTAATGGAAATCTGAAACTTGTTATTGATACACCATCAACAATACTATCAATACCAAGTTTTGGATTTTCATCACGACATTTATATCAACCTAAAACTATTGCTCAAAGTTCCTTCGCAATAACAGCGAAAAAGTATGAAGATCATTTTGGGACGAAAGGAGTATACCGTGTCTGACACGACATGGCAAAGGTGTTGGTGTTGGCACGTTTACACTCATGTAATGCTGCATCTTAAACTTTAAGTGGATTTGATCCTGGTACTAGTCAGATGGTCACCCTTATCTGATCCTCCTAGCTGAGTCGAGTTAATATTACTTGTAGGAAAGGAATCATTCTTATATTTTTTGTCTATTCCTTTAACTGGATATTTTCGGGTTGTCTTTCTTGAGTCTTAACATGGGAGCTATGCTCTGCGAACTCGACCGTTTCTTGGTTTGTTCTTGGAGATATATAACGAGTCCATAGGCAGGTAGGATGATATTTTCTTGAAATTTTGTAGCTGGGGCAGCTTGGTTCTTAAAGATAACTTCTCCCTCCGTCCCAAAATATGATCTTCCCATATGCCATTTTTCATTGTCCCCAAAAGTTCTTCTCATTTCTACAATTTAGGCTTAAAAGTGCATATGCAAAACATGTCTAGTGAAGCAAGTGTTGATATCCTTAAAAAGTTTGAATAGTCAAATGGGAAGATCATTTTGGGACGGAGGGAGCATTTATTTATTTTTATTTATTTTTTCCCGTGAAATATAAATCACTGGGTTGATACGTCTCTCCCACTCTCTACATTTTGGTGTTTCATGCCATGCCAATTCAAATCAAATGTTTTTTCGGTTACATAATCTATTTTCACACAACAGGCAAAGTGGAAGCAAGAGCAGAAGGCGAAAGAGCTAGCTGCAACACAAGTAGAGGAAGAAAGACGTCTCAAAGAAGAAACAGAGGCCAGCACAAAAAGAAGGCACGAGGCACTACGCACGAAAATCGAGATAGATTTCCAACGCCACAAAGACGACCTCCAAAGACTCGAGCAAGAACTTTCACGTCTCAAATCATCTTCTGACCTAAATCATCCGTCCCCTAATTCACCAGCAGAGAGCCCGGAAGGAGCAGAGGGGCATGGGCCCCAAGGAGAAACCATTGCTAGCCTGCTTGATGAACTCGATAATCTCGAGAATTCATCAGAAAGAGATCGGGCTTGCATGATTTGTAAGAAAGATGAAGTTTCTGTTGTTTTCTTGCCTTGTGCTCATCAAGTTTTATGTGCTAATTGTAATGAGGAATATGGGAAGAAGGGACGGGCTGTGTGTCCGTGCTGCAGGGTTTTGATCGAACAGAGGATCCGTGTTTTTGGGGCAAGTTCGTCTTAGTTTTGGGACCCGGTCCGGCTTTATTGAAGGTATGCCCGGTTTGACTATAAACGTTGACTTTTTAGTACCCGTGTTTGAATCAGCATGACTGATTGTAGTATGTAAATAAAGCAGCAGCAATGGCTGTCTTGTTCCAGACTATTAAGCAGACTACAGAAAGTCTTGAGACAGTAATGCGATCTCATTGAAATCTGTTTGTGATTTTCCAGTTAGCTATGTGGCTGATACTCCCTCCGCCTCGGAAATTTGATTTTTTATGGTCAACAACACATGGAGCTTGACTCAAATATTATTAAAATTTTATTATTTGAATAGTCAAAAGACGGAAGGAGAATATTATTTTTAAACTCAAATGTTTTCAGCCCCTTTTTACATTTTGGTCCCAACATTTTTTTTCTTTTAACTGAAATATTATTAAAATTTTATTATTTAAATGAAATTTTACAAGTTATTATTGATAAAAGTTTTTGATGATGCCATCAATCACAACTTTTATAATTCATTATTATAATTATATTTTTCATAAATTTATAGTCAAAATTCAATTAAGTCGTAATAAAATCAAAGCAAATCTGTCTTTTCAAGACATCATAGAGAGTATAATAGTGAGTACACGATTATAATCTCAGAATTCAACCAATAAAATGCAAATATTTTAATCTCAAAATTCAACCAATAAAATCTAACAAATTCACATGGAGCACACGTTCATTATAGAGCACACGTTCATTAAATTCAAATGCAAAAATAAAGGGACCAAACTATTGTTTAATTTTCGTATAAATGAAAGTACTCAGCTTATTTATATCTCACAAAAATTATCATAAAATCTTAAGTGTAATGATTTTATTAATGTTTTTAATTAGTGTTGCGATTTTACTATCGAAGCGAAAAAAAATATATCGCCAGGCCAACTCATATTGTGAGCAAAATTCCGTGACTTTATTTTATACCCGTAAAGAAAAAAAAAATGGAGTGCCTGGATTAGAAATTAGGATACTGTAACGACCCAGATTTTCATAAAGTAAACAAATCCATAAATCATGGAAATACCTACAGTTGTCTTACAAAATCCAACTTAAATAGCCCAACGGCTAGTCTCAACCATCAATTCAACCATAAATGCGGAAGCGAAATTAAATGCTAAGTCTTAAAGCCAGTACAACCACTAGCTAAACAAAATAAACCATAAAGTCTTAATATAACTGACACGGACAGCTTCATCTAGCGATCCGTCTACTTCTTTAAGTCATTACCTGAAAAAGATTATTAGAGAAATGGTGAGCGAACAATGCTCAGTAAGTTCATACGGACTTCTCTGATAGCTAAGGAGAAGTGACCGAAAGAACGGACTCAATTGATAATTTCAAATATCGGATATCATTTCAAATACTAACTGCATATAACGAATACAGTTAACTACTCAAAGATTGGTGGTCCTATTTCCATTCCGTCAATTCCAAGTTCCAAACACCTTTTCAGGGTGTTAAGTGAATAAGAGACCTTACACCTTTTCAGGGTGCTCCCTTATTTAGAGTTATCATGATAATCTAGAGTTCCACAAAGTCTAAGTTACACGTAGTTAACTAGACTTATTTCCATTAGTCTGTTTCCTAGGACCATTTCCACATTAGTCCTTTTCAGGGACTAGTTAGTCCTTTTCAGGGACTATGTAGCTACACCTGTTGCAATTAGATATAGCATACTTTCCAAAATAGTGTTCCCTAATCGAGAGCACATGCAATTTCAAATATTCTAAGATTCCCTACGACCAAAACATGTCATAGGTAAGATATACAAAAGACGTTCATTAACGTGGAGTTCAAGTGCTATGGACCATATAGCATTCATGAAAGAATTATAGAGTTCCAATGAATAAAGAATTCAAGATACTTAGGAACGTAATCCCTTACCTTGCTAGCGTTGACTTCTAGCGGGTCCTTGCGTAGAATCTACAATCACGCAAAGATACTACTTTTAGGGCAAGAGCAATATTTAACCCCGTCCCCAATTCCATTTTCTATCTTTAACCTTATGAGTTTATGTCTTAAACTCCTTTTTAAGGTCTTTCTTTAGTTTAGGGTTTACATTACCCTTTATAACTTTCCCAACATACCTTTAGGTTTTACGTAAAAGTCTACTTTCAACCCAAGTGTCTTAAGTTGACTTAACTTCATGAAAACACTATTCACAGCGTTGACTTTTACTATTCCAGCATTGACTTTACTATTCACAGTTTGACTTCCAATATTCCAGTTGACTTTCACACATTGAAACACCTTGAACAACACACACAAAACCCTAATTTACAAACCCTAATTTGTGACACACACACATCACACACACACACACACGACACATACACACACTGCACACACACGAACACACACACTGCACACTCGCATAACATACACACTGCACACACACGCACAAACACACACACAAGGACACACACACACACACTCCACAGCCGCCAGCCGCCGCCGCCAGCTGCTGCCGTTGCCGCCGCCGTCGTGGTGGTGGTGGTGGTTCATGCATGCATGTCAATACCATTCCCAACTTTTCCATTAAAGAGGTTTTCAAAGGTTAACAATAAACCATAGTTTTATCAATTTAGGGTTAGGGTTCTAAGTTTTGTTTCATAATTCCTAGGTGATACCCAACCCAAGAATTAATATTTAGGGATGAGGGAATTACCTTCGAAGGGGGGGGGGTTGAATCTTCTTCTTCCTCCTTCTCTCTTTCTCCTCCCTTCTTCCTCTCCCTCTCTCTCGGTTTCTTCTCTCTCTCACCGCCTCCTCTCTATCTTTTCTCTAGGGTTTTTGATTGATACAAAATAATAGGGAGAGGGTTAAAGAGTTGTTTAAATACTTAGGGTTCCCCTTTTCCTATTCCAAAAAGGTTTTCCAAAGTTTGACTAGATTGAGCCCTTCTTTATTAGCCCAACTCATTAATTATTTAATGAGCCCGATCGCAATATTTAATATAAAAGCACAATAATAATAATAATGGGCCAAAAAGGCCGGTTATTACACTCTTCCCTCCTTAAAAGGGTTTGGTCCTCCAAACTAAACGTACTTTAAGCAGCGAATAACTCGGGGTATGCTTCTCGCATCTCACTCTCGAGCTCCCACGTCGCTTCCCTTTCCGAGTGATTGCTCCATTGAACTTTTACGTAAGGAATCACCCTCTTCCTCAGGGTTTGATCCTTGCGATCCACTATCTTTACCGGTGCTTCGTCATAACTCAGGTCGGCACGCATCCTCAGTTGCTTGTACTCAATTGCATGGCTTGGGTCAGGAATATACTTCCTCAGCATAGATACATGAAACACTTTGTGAACTCTTGCTAAAACAGGCGGTAAAGCTAACTTGTATGTGTTGGTAGTGGTGCCCTAGGCACGTTTATTAAACGTTGTAATTGTTACCATTTATTTCATATCAATAAAGAGATGTTTTGATTATTATTGTTGTTCATGTTTACTTATAATAATCCCCGTCCCTAGTACTTGTTAAGCACTAGTATAAAGGCTAAATGATCATGGGATGATCATGTTAGATTTATGGGTACTTGTTTGGAACAAGGTACTGGACATGACCCGCTGTATGAGATTTATGTCATGGTCTATGTCGTACATATATCTCATATTAGTTATGTCATTCGAATCCTTAGACATGAAGTTATTATAGTCCTCCACTTGATGAACATTGTGTTTGACATATTCAAACGCTACCTTAACACGGTAGTTATAAAGGGTATGATTGGCATAATCGGATTCCCGTTGGGAAGAATAATAAGCTAAATGGATTTGTCCCTCCACGGAGAGATGTCAAGCTTGGGCCCCTCGAAGGAATGATGTTGATGAAATGTTCGGCCGGACTCAAATGGATTGATTGGATCAATAGCATTTGAATTATCAACATATTCGGAATCGAGAAAGTATTGAACAAGACAAGTTGACTGTTTGACAATGACTTGTGTTCAAAGACATCGTGGACAAAAGGATTGTGACATATTCTAAAGGAATGCGAACTTGTATCTAGTTATACCATTTGGGTAGGTGTGACGGTTTGCTAGAACCTAATCATATCTTATGGTTTCATGTTTGATCCCATTGCCAACTTAGTATAATCCTAGAGGGTCACACACAATAGAACGAATCTTAAATAAGAGGACTATATTGGAATTTAGGGTCGAAAGACCTCAAAGGAATTTCTGGAAAAATTCTGGGCTTCCTGGTCAACCAAGCGGGCGCTTGGGTTGGACCAGGCGGGCGCTTGAATGAATTCTGAAAAGATCTGGGCTTTCTGGTCAAATAAGCGGGCGCTTGGGTTGGACCAGGCGGGCGCTCGGTCTGGCGGCAGAAAAATTCCTAATTCGATTAGGAAAGGTTTTTGACACAAGTTACCTATTTGGAATAAGTCTTAATTGTGTATAAAAACCCCAATTCGGCCAGACCATCCTGACTAGCGCTTTTGTGAGTCTCAAAGAGTTTGAGAGAGATTTTATTTTGTTCTAAGACATCCTTGATTGAGGAACAAAATAATTCACAAATAAATTCCATATAGTTCTTTATTAAATTGTGAAAGTGTGTTTCATAATTATTGGTCTAGCAACCAAGATCAAGGAGCCTCTTGATATTCGTTCGAAGTGTGGACACCGCTAGAGGGTGAATTTTATCATCTACAAGGTTCGTGATTTTGTCCGTGATAAAACTTCAATTTTCTCTACCAAGACTAAAGAAAACTTTGATAGTCATCAAGGGTTAGTTCTTCCTTTATTCATTATGTTGTATTTGATTTAATCATATGAACGGATCCATGGCTTTGGGTTTCTTAAAATTTCAATTGCTATATTCCGCTGCGCATGTTATATTGAAACCCAACAGTGGTATCAGAGCCCCGTTCATGTTGATTATTTCAATACCTAGATCATGTTATGTGTATATAAATTGTTTATGTGCCTTGCATGATATGAATATTGGAATATATGATGTTTATGTGTTTTGTGATTTTATGTGGTTTATTGTTTTGCAACTTTAATCGCACGATTCAATCGCAATAAATAAATTATGGTGGATTCAGAATTGTTGATTATTAATTTTTGATTGGATCAAAGTTTTAATAATCGGGGAAAAATAATTTTGAGAGAAAATTTTCGAACTTTAAAATTCTGTATTATTCTGACCAAACAGGCGCCCGCTCGCTGGGGACCAGGCGGCCGCTTGCTTCAGGCTTGCTTCAGGCGCGCGCTCGGTCCATACCAGGCTGGCGCTCGCTCGTCAGAATTGTTCTGATTTTGGTTAAAATCTGAATATGGAATTTTTGATAAAATTCAACAAAACCAGTAACAGAACCAGTCCAGACTTGCTGATCTGGAATGGGTTTTGGGTAGTTGGTTTGTGTGAGGATTTTGGAGTTTGATTTTCCTATTTGTTTTAGTCTTGTGATTCCTAGATTGGTTCAAGTTTTGGATGGCTAATCTGCGTTCATCGAGATTGTGTTTCCCAAAATTGATCGCAATCAAAGTTTCAAAGATAAAACGAAGTTAGAATTATGAAGAGTTCATAATTGCTAAAATTGAGAAACAAAGTTCTTGATTCAAAGTTTGGAGATCCATGTGGAATTGTGGATGCAATTGGCCTACGTTCATCGAGACCATCTATTGCTTAGTTTCGGCCACATGGACTACTTTCTTAGTTTCTTGAATTAGTGCGGGATTGTGGTTGCCTAATGGCTTAGTTCGACCGCACTTCTTGTTGTCTTGATTTGGAGATAATAACCAAAGTTGAAATAGTTTCATCCTCATAATTATAGAGAAACTAATGACACATAAATATCATGCTTAAATTAATGGAGATTAATTTAGTGGCTAAACTTGATGTGTAACATGTTTATATTATGTGCTCATAAATGTGTTATATGCTATATGTGATGAACCTTCAAAGAAAGTTTTAAGTCCTTCATTGCCATGCCATGATTAAAACACTTGTTTACACATGTGTAATCTTGATGTGGGTTCGCCTCCGCGAGGTGCATCAATTTTATTCATGTATGAGCAAGATGAGGTTCATTAATTTAATGTGGGCTTGCATCCGCAAGGTGCATTAAATTGAATGGTTCCTATGCGTTTAAAATGGTTGGACTTAATTAGGCGTCAAAACACTTTTGGGCCTAGGCAAAAGATGAGATTAAACATGCTTTTTGAAATTGGATTTCTCAAAGAATCTCATAAAAGGATCTAAGAATCATATGGGATATGATTGACATGATTGTCTACCTAATTAATTTAGTTTTGAGTGGTCCGCCTCCGTGGACTCAAAAGTTAAATTAAAGTTGGATCTTAGCCCAATTAAATTATATTATACATTGGATGTATATGAAGGTTATATAATTTAGTGGGAGTATTTTATTTGAAAAATACATTATTCATTTCTTTAATGAAAAACTGGTACTTATTAAATTTTGGAAATTTTGCAAATTTGTAGATAATGACTACTAACACTCAATCAATTTCGTTGCGATCGATCCTTAAGAAGGATAAACTCCAAGAGAATGGTACTAACTTTATGGATTGGATCCGTAGCCTAAGAATTGTTCTAAGGCAAGAAGATAAGTTGTACATTCTCGACGGGCCTCTTCCTGCTGAACCAGAACCTACTGCCCCTAGGGCAGAAAGAGACAATTACAAGAAACATTGTAATGATTCTAGAGATGTAAGTTGTCTCATGCTTGCTACTATGTGCTCAAAACTCCAACAAAGTTTGGAACACTTGGAAGCCTATGAGATAGGCGTGGAGTTAAGAGCCATGTTTCAAGAGCAAGCTAGGCAAGAGAGGTACAAGACCATTGTTGCATTCACTACTTGCAAAATGAATGAAGGGCAACAAGTGAGTCCTCACATGCTGAAAATGAAAGGTTATGTAGAGCACCTTGAGAAACTTGGCTATCCAATCCCATTGGAGCTAGCCACGGATCTCATTCTTAATTCATTGCCTAAAAGTTATAATCAGTTTGTGATGAATTATAACATGCATGGAATGAATAAGAATCTCTCCGAGTTGCATGGGATGCTTAAAAATGCGGAGATGAAGATTGCGGAGAAAGGTTCTCCCGTGCTCTTAGTTCATGATGGGACGAAGGCTAGTGCCAAAGGAAAGGGTAAGAAAGTTGTCAAACATAAGATAAGCAAGGCAAGTGTTGCCAAGGCTTCTGAGGCAAAACCCGATTCACAAAAGGATGCAATCTGTTTCCATTGTCAAGAAATTGGTCATTGGAAACGTAATTGCAAGGCTTTTTTGGAAGAGCAAAACAAGAAGAAGGGCAGCAAGGCTGCGTCGACTTCAGGTATCTATATGATAGATATTCTCCTTTCTACCACTGATTCTTGGGTATTGGATACCGGATGTGGTTCTCACATTTGTTTAAATGTGCAGGGTCTAAAGAATAGGAGACTACTTAAAGATGGTGAAGTAGACGTACGCGTGGGGAATGGAGCAAGAGTTGTTGCATTAGCCGTAGGGACTTATGAAGTCACTTTACCTTCCGGATTAATTCTTGTTTTGAACAATTCTTATTATGTTCCGGATTTAAGTAGAAATATTATTTCAATTTCTTGTTTGGATAATGAAGGTTTTAAGTTTCTTATTGAGAATAAGAAATTTTTTATTTATTTAAATGAAGTGCTTTATGGTATTGCTAATTCATTTAATGGCCTTTATATCTTGGATGTCAAGAATGAAAATAATGACAATGTCTATCATGTAAATAAGAAATCTAAACCCAATGATGTAAATCATACTTATTTATGGCATTGCCGTCTCGGTCATATTAATGAGAAGCGTATCTCAAAACTCTATGGGGACGGACTTTTGGGTTCATGTGACTTAGAGTCATATGATACTTGTGAGTCGTGCCTTCTTGGAAAAATGACTAAGACACCTTTTACCAAGCTAGGTGAAAGGGCAAGTGACTTATTGGGGTTGATACATTCTGATGTATGCGGACCATTAAGTAGCAATGCTAGGGGAGGATTTCAATACTTCATAACCTTCACTGATGATTATAGTAGATTTGGGTATGTTTACCTAATGAAACATAAGAGTGAAGCATTTGAGATATTTAGAATATTTCAAAATGAAGTAAAAAAACAACTTGGCAAAAGTATTAAAGCACTTCGATCAGATCGAGGTGGAGAATACTTGAGTCAAGAATTTGATGATCATCTAAAGAATTGTGGAATAGTTTCACAATTGACTCCACCCGGAACGCCACAATGGAATGGTGTGTCCGAGAGGAGAAATCGGACTTTGTTAGACATGGTTCGATCAATGATGAGTCAAGTTGATCTTCCAATATCCTTTTGGGGTTACGCTCTAGAAACCGCTGCTTTCACACTAAATAGTGTTCCAACTAAATCGGTTCAAAAGACTCCATATGAGATGTGGAGCGGAAAGAAAACTTGTTTATCTTTCATGAAGATTTGGGGTTGTGAAGCTTTTGTCAAAAGGCTTATCTCAGACAAACTTGCACACAAATCTGATAAATGTATTTTCGTGGGATATCCTAAGGAAACTAGAGGATATTACTTTTACAACATTGAGGACAACAAAGTGTTTGTTGCCCGAACTGGTGTCTTTCTAGAGAAAGAGTTTCTCTCCAAAGAAATCAGTGGGAGTAAAATAAATCTTGAAGAAATTCGAGACCCAGAAAATAACATTGAACCAATAGTGGAACAATAACAAGAACCATAAGGGATTGTGGAACCTGTTCAAAATACACAAGCAACTCGCAGATCTAGTAGGTTACGATCCGAGCGCGAGAGATATGGATTTCTCGTAACAGATAGTAATGAGGTAGAAATCATTGAGAATGATGAACCGTCAACCTACCAAGAGGCGATGTCTTCTCCTGATTCAGACAAGTGACTTGGAGCCATGGAATCCGAATTGCAATCCATGCAAGACAATCAAGTTTGAAATTTGATTGATGCGCCCGAAGGTGTAAAAACCATAGGATGCAAATGGGTCTTCAAGAAGAAGACTGACATGGATGGGAAGGTGCATACTTACAAAGCTAGTCTTGTAGCGAAGGGTTATAGGCAAGTTCATGGTATTGACTATGATGGGACCTTTTCACCCGTAGCAATGATCAAGTCTATAAGAATTTTGCTTGCCATTGCCGCATATCATGACTATGAAATATGGCAGATGGACGTCAAAACCGCTTTTCTGAATGGAAAACTCCAAGAGGATGTGTATATGACACAACCGGAAGGTTTTGAACAAGATTCTAAGGTATGTAAATTGCAAAAATCCATCTATGGATTGAAGCAAGCTTCTAGGAGTTGGAATCTCCGTTTTGATGAATCGGTCAAAGAGTTTGGTTTCATCAAGAACGAAGATGAGCCTTGTGTATACAAGAAGATTAGTGGGAGCACAGTGCTATTCCTTATTTTATACGTGGATGACATATTACTCATTGGAAACAACATTCCTACACTTCAATCTGTGAAGACTTGGTTAGGAAAATGCTTCGCAATGAAAGATATAGGTGAAGCCGCATATATACTTGGCATTAATATCTATAGAGATAGATCAAGGAGGCTACTTGGTTTAAGCCAAAGTACATACATTGACAAGGTTATTAGAAGATTCCATATGGAAAATTCTAAGAGAGGCACCTTGCCCGTGTTACATGGAGTTTCTCTAAGCAAGACTCAATGTCCTAAGACAAATGATGAGCGTGAGAAAATGAATGATGTTCCATATGCTTCGGCAATTGGGTCCATCATGTATGCCATGATTTGTACTAGGCCGGATGTATCTTATGCTTTGAGCATGACAAGTAGATACCAATCCGACCCTGGCGAAAATCACTGGATATCTGTAAAAGCGATTCTTAAGTACTTGAGAAGAACTAAAGACTCGTTTTTGGTCTATGGAGGAATGGAAGATGATCTCGTTGTAAATGCTTATACGGATGCAAGCTTCCAAACCGACAGCCGATCGCAATCGGGTTTTGTGTTTATGTTAAATGGTGGATCTGTAAGCTGGAAGAGTTCCAAGCAAAGTACAACCGCTGATTCTACAACAGAAGCTGAGTATATTGCTGCATCGGATGCTGCAAAGGAAGCTGTTTGGATTAAGAAGTTCATAACTGAACTTGAAGTGGTTCCTAGTATTGCTAATCTAATAGACCTTTATTGCGATAATAATGGTTCTATTGCTCAAGCAAAGGAACCAAGAGCACATCAGAAATCCAAACACATACTTAGGCGTTTTCATATCATTCGAGAGATCGTTGATAGGGGAGACGTAAATATATGCAGAGTACGTACTGATGACAATGTTGCGGACCCGCTAACAAAGGGACTTCCACAAGCTAAACATGATGGTCATGTTAGGTCCATGGGTATTAGATACATGGGAGATTGGGCCTAGGGCAAGTGGGAGATTGTTGGTAGTGGTGCCCTAGGCACGTTTATTAAACGTTGTAATTGTTACCATTTATTTCATATCAATAAAGAGATGTTTTGATTACTATTGTTGTTCATGTTTACTTATAATAATCCCCGTCCCTAGTACTTGTTAAGCACTAGTATAAAGGCTAAATGATCATGGGATGATCATGTTAGATTTATGGGTACTTGTTTGGAACAAGGTACTGGACATGACCCGCTGTATGAGATTTATGTCATGGTCTATGTCGTACATATATCTCATATTAGTTATGTCATTCGAATCCTTAGACATGAAGTTATTATAGTCCTCCACTTGATGAACATTGTGTTTGACATATTCAAACGCTACCTTAACACGGTAGTTATAAATGGTATGATTGGCATAATCGGATTCCCGTTGGGAAGAATAATAAGCTAAATGGATTTGTCCCTCCACGGAGAGATGTCAAGCTTGGGCCCCTCGAAGGAATGATGTTGATGAAATGTTCGGCCGGACTCAAATGGATTGATTGGATCAATAGCATTTGAATTATCAACATATTCGGAATCGAGAAAGTATTGAACAAGACAAGTTGACTGTTTGACAATGACTTGTGTTCAAAGACATCGTGGACAAAAGGATTGTGACATATTCTAAAGGAATGCGAACTTGTATCTAGTTATACCATTTGGGTAGGTGTGACGGTTTGCTAGAACCTAATCATATCTTATGGTTTCATGTTTGAGCCCATTGCCAACTTAGTATAATCCTAGAGGGTCACACACAATAGAATGAATCTTAAATAAGAGGACTATATTGGAATTTAGGGTCGAAGGACCTCAAAGGAATTTCTGGAAAAATTCTGGGCTTCCTGGTCAACCAAGCGGGCGCTTGGGTTGGACCAGGCGGGCGCTTGAATGAATTCTGATGTAAACCTAGCGTCTCTGTCGGACACAATCGAGACTGGTATTCCATGTAATTTTACAATCTCATCTATTTAGAGTTTTGCCAACTTTTCCAGCGAATCGTTTACCTTAATTGCCAGAAAATGAGCAGATTTGGTGAGTCGGTCAACTATCACCCATATTGCGTTATACCCTTTCAGCGTCCTTAGCAAACCCACTACTAAATCCATCGCGCTCCCATTTCCATTCGGGAATAGGCAGTGGCTGAAGCAATCCTGCCGGTCTCTGGTGTTCACTTTTCACTTGCTGGCATACTAAACATCTTGAAACAAACTCAGCTACTTCTCCCTTCATATTGTTCCACCAGAATGATTCCCTTAGATTCCTATACATCTTCGTGTTCCCAGGGTGTACAGAAAATCTCGAACAATGGGCTTCTTTCAAAATTTCCCTCTTGATATTCTCATTATCAGGTACACATACTCTAGACTGATACCTCAGGATTCCATCTTCTCCTACACGAAATTCCTTCGCCTTCCCATTAGCTATACTTTCCAGTACCTTCCTTAATTCTTCGTCTCCTCCTTGAGCTTCTTTAATCCTATCCATAAGCGTTGGCTGAACGCTCATTTGTGCCAAATACCCTTTAACTTCAACCTCCAGGTTAGTAATCTCCATACGATCCCAGATACTCTTCTCCTTACAAATCAGTGTTGCTAACGTCCCACTATTCTTTCTACTCAACGCGTCTGCTACCCTATTGGCCTTACCAGGGTGATATAAGATCGTACAATCATAGTCCTTCAGCAATTCCAACCATCTCCTCTGTCTCATGTTGAGTTCTTTCTGCGTAAAGATATACTTAAGGCTCTTATGATCCGTGAAATCTTACATGTAACCCCATACAAGTAATGTCTCCGAATCTTCAGGGCAAATACCACGGCTGCTAATTCTAAGTCATGTGTAGGGTAATTCTTCTCATGGTTTTTCAATTGCCTGGATGCATAAGCTATCACCTTATCATTTTGCATTAATACGCAACCTAATCCTTTAAGTGAAGCATCGCTATAAACCACGAATCCTTCGGTGCCTGATGGTAGTGCAAGAACTGGTGCAGATACCAAACGTCGTTTTAATTCCTCGAAACTTGTCTCACATTCATCAGACCAAACGAACTTGGCTCCTTTCTGCGTCAACTTGGTTAGTGGTAAGGACAACTTAGAGAATCCTTCCACGAATCTCCTATAATAACCTGCTAGTCCCAAGAAACTCCTTATCTCACTTACTGTAGTTGGTCTCTCCCACTTTACAATAGCCTCTATTTTGTTGGATCCGCATCAATCCCATCTTTCGACATTACATGCCCTAAGAATACCACTTCCTCCAACCAAAATTCACATTTCTTAAATTTGGCATACAACTTTTGTTCCCGTAGGATTTGTAACACTAACCTCAAATGTTCCTCATGTTCCTCCTTAGTCTTTGAGTACACCAAAATATCATCGATGAATACGATCACACATGTATCTAAGAACTCTTGAAATATTCTGTTCATTAGTTCCATAAACGCTGTCGGTGCGTTAGTTAATCCGAACGGCATCACTACAAATTCATAATGACCGTATCTAGTTCTAAAAGCTGTCTTTGCTACATCTTCCTTCTTCACCCTTAGCTGGTGATAACCAGATCTCAAATCTATTTTGGAGAAGTAACATGCTCCACGAAGCTGATCGAACAAGTCATCGATCCTTGGTAACGAATACTGGTTCCTCACCGTCACACGATTCAATTCCCTATAATCGATGTACAACCTCATCGTCCCATCCTTCTTCTTTACGAATAAGACCGGTGCGCCCCATGGCGAAACACTTGGTCGAATCAATCCTTTGTCCAACAATTCTTGTAGTTGCCCCTTCAATTCCTTTAGTTCTAGGGGAGCCATTCTATACGGTGCCCTCGATATTGGTGTAGTTTCTGGTACCAAATCGATGGAAAACTCAACTTCTCTTTCAGGTGGTACCCCAGGTAAATCTTCTGGAAATACGTCCTTGAAGTCCTTGATCACTGAGAGCGACTCTACGGTTACCTCCCTGGCATCAGTGGTACTCACATACGCCAGAAATCCTCCACATCACTTTCTTAACATCCTACGCGCCTTCATGACTGAAATGATGTTAGATGGAGCCTTAGGTCTCGTACCTTTAAAGCAACACTCTTCTCCAGAAGGTAGCTTGAACTTAACCTCCTTTCTAAAGCAATCTATATGAGCATGATAGGCTGCTAACCAATCCATCCTTAGGATCACGTCAAACTCATCCATCTTCAAACTGATAAGGTCGACTTCGAATTTCCTACCGTTCAATTCTAAAGGGCATCTCTTATACACTGAAGTAATAGAAATCGAGTCTTTAGTCAACGTATCTACTACTAACGAATGCTCTAGCACTTCAGGGACCAATTTCATTTTATTTGCTAGATGAGTGCTTATCACAGAATGAGTAGCACCAGAATCAATCAATGCACGAACATTACGAGAGTAGAATCGTATCGTACCTGCCACGAGATCATTAGTGGCGTGTGCATCCTTAGCTGTCATAGTGAAGACACGTCCATTACCTCCACCTTTTCCTTTATTGTCGTCCTTTGCTCCTTTGGCCTTGTTGTCCCTCCTTGGTTTCGGGCACTTCCAATGGGGATGTCCCATCTTGTCACAATTGTAGCATTTCTTCTCCTTGTACCAGCACCCCTCAGTCTTATGCCTCCCGTCACATACTTGGCATTTCACATCTGAGCCTTGCCCTTTGGCATCTTTTCTTTTTCCGTCTCTACGGCTTCCTTGACCTTTATTAGGGTACTTGTTAGCCGTACCATATTTCTCACGATCATCACTCGTCTTGCGCTTGTTATCCTCATTCTTATTCCAGCTTCCTCTGGTAGATTCCCTTTCAGTCGTCTTCTTCTTTTCATCCTTTTTATTCCGATAATTGTCCGCTTCAGTTTCCACGATCTTAGCTCGGTCCAACACCTGATCATACGTTGGCAACATCAGTGGGGTAATTCTGTAGCGGATTCAGTCACTCAGACCAAGTTCGAACTTCCGGGCCTTTTGCTCATCATTATCGAAGAACGCCGGAGCAAATTCTAGCAATTCTGTGAACTTCTCGCAATAATCGTCCACAGTCATCCTTCCTTGGGTTAGAGTCATGAATTCTGCCACCTTAGCGTTTCGAACGGTCATTGAATAATACTTTGCATAGAAGATGCGCTTGAATCCATCCCAAGTAAGCGCAGCATCACCACGAGCCGTAGCAGCTCTCTTCTCTCCTTCCCACCATTTCAGGGCTTGTCCCTTAAGCATGAATGTGGCGAACACCACCTTCCTTTCTGGAGTACAATCCAGAGTTTCGAAAACTTTCTCCATGTCTTTCACCCAGTCTTCTGGTTTCTCATTCTTAGAGCCAGAAAATGACTCCAGATTCCGTTTCTGAAAGAGTTCTAGCGGATCCCTCATAGGAACTTGTGAGTTCTGCTGTGGTTGAGTCAATGCCGTCATAACTTGCCCGATGCCGGCCATGGTTTGATTCAAAGTTCTAAACAAATTCGCCATATCAGGGTCAACTCGTCCCTCGGCGTTAGCGTTTCTTCCGGATCCTCTTCCAGCCATCTGAATAAGATTATTCTTAGGTTAATATCGTAGGGGAGAACACATTATTTACATTACAC
The DNA here is from genome assembly GCA_026119855.1 of Campanula takesimana. Classification (NCBI taxonomy): domain Eukaryota; kingdom Viridiplantae; phylum Streptophyta; class Magnoliopsida; order Asterales; family Campanulaceae; genus Campanula; species Campanula takesimana. The sequence continues at coordinate 218,680 of JAOWBW010000139.1, forward strand.
ATGCATGGCTACTACGTCTAAACACTATCATACATAGGGCCGTCCCCAAAAGATAGAGTTTTCATATTAATTCTAGTTCTAGCCATTTACTAGGCTATATTCATTCATTAGAGGCCAATTCACTAGGCCTTTTACCATACAAAACTGGTCATCAATCTATGCTAATTATTTCTACAGTTAACTACTACCATGAAGTCATTCACAGTTTTGTTTCAGTCATTCTACTAGACCAAAACTATTCCCTCTTGGCCGCTTTCATGGCCATACTTTCTAATTAAGGTCTTTGCTCGACCTATATTTCTTGTTCTACTATATTACACCCCATAATTAAACATAACAGATAATCAGGATCAATTACTAATGAATAACTTCAATACTTTTATTAAATAAAAACTTCCAGAATCCAATAGTGAAGAAAGAAAAATTCCAACTAAACTTCTAACTATAACTACTTACTAACACTATGAAAGAAATAAAAGAATATCCAACTTCTACTCTTCATTCAAAGGTTTGCATTTTTCCTTGGCCTTCCCCTAGGTCTTCCACTAGGGACCTTGGGTGCCTTCTTCGAACCTCTGGGCCTTCCTCTAGGCCTACGAACTGGTACCCCCACTATCTCTTCATTATCCTTAACAAGCATTGGGACAGCTTCATTGCCCTCCATGTTAACCTCCATTTCTTCGGCTTCTTCCGTGATTACCGCATGTTTCCCAATTAGCTTTCCTGCCCTCTTTCTACTCTCTTCCATTAAAGTTGTTGCCATTCGTGGGTCTACCTCCTTCAATGCAAAATAGTAGCTTCGCACATCATCACATAATATATCAGCCCACTCTCTAAATCCCATTAGTTCTTCCTTTCTTTCCTTTAATTCCTTGATAGTGTCTCTTAGTGCTCCTTCTGCAAGCAGCCACTTGTTCAAAGTAATCCTTCCCTTAGCTTGTTCCTTCTTCAGAGTGTTATTCAACTTCCTTATCCGAAAAGAGTACCTCTTAACCACTTTGGTCACGTTCTTTCCTAGTGAGTTCATCTTCAAGTTCTTCTCAACTCTGTTCATGACCTACAACCATGACATTACCACAATTAGTGACCATAATCTTAAAGATACGAATGATTACTAAAACATCTTTTAAACACCAACAAAATGCATCAATGTAATACTTAAGGTTCACTCCTAAGTATTTCTTTGGACTCCTAAATTGATTTCAGATTCTTTCCCAAAATAGAAGGTTCCCAATTTAGAAAGTTTCCCGAAATAGAAAGTTTCCTAAAATAGAAGGTTTCCTAAAATAGAGAATTCTACCTTAAGCAATCCTAGTACTCCTAGAATGCTCAATCAAGCCTATTCAATATCAGAGTTTCCTATCCCTTAAGTTCTAAAACCTTAGCTCTGATACCAACTGTAACGACCCAGATTTTCATAAAGTAAACAAATCCATAAATCATGGAAATACCTACAGTTGTCTTACAAAATCCAACTTAAATAGCCCAACGGCTAGTCTCAACCATCAATTCAACCATAAATGCGGAAGCGAAATTAAATGCTAAGTCTTCAAGCCAGTACAACCACTAGCTAAACAAAATAAACCATAAAGTCTTAATATAACTGACACGAACAGCTTCATCTAGCGATCCGTCTACTTCTTTAAGTCGTTACATGAAAAATATTATTAGAGAAAGGGTGAGCGAACAATGCTCAGTAAGTTCATACGGACTTCTCTGATAGCTAAGGATAAGTGACCGAAAGAACGGACTCAATTGATAATTTCAAAGATCGGATATCATTTCAAATACTAACTGCATATAACGAATACAGTTAACTACTCAAAGATTGGTGGTCCTATTTCCATTCCGTCAATTCCAAGTTCCAAACACCTTTTCAGGGTGTTAAGTGAATAAGAGACCTTACACCTTTTCAGGGTGCTCCCTTATTTAGAGTTATCATGATAATCTAGAGTTCCACAAAGTCTAAGTTACACGTAGTTAACTAGACTTATTTCCATTAGTCCGTTTCCTAGGACCATTTCCACATTAGTCCTTTTCAGGGACTATGCAGCTACACCTGTTGCAATTAGATATAGCATACTTTCCAAAATAGTGTTCCCTAATCGAGAGCACATGCAATTTCAAATATTCTTAGATTTCCTACGACCAAAACATGTCATAGGTAAGATATACAAAAGACGTTCATTAACGTGGAGTTCAAGTGCTATGGACCATATAGCATTCATGAAAGAATTATAGAGTTCCAATGAATAAAGAATTCAAGATACTTAGGAATGTAATCCCTTACCTTGCTAGGGTTGACTTCTAGCGGGTCCTTGCGTAGAATCTACAATCACGCAAATATACTACTTTTAGGGCAAGAGCAATATTTAACCCCGTCCCCAATTCCATTTTCTATCTTTTGTAACGCCCATCCTTAATCTCGTTAAATATTTGACTTATTTGTTAAATTCTTGACATGCTTGTTAAATTCTTGACTAGCATATTTATATGCTATTTTATTTGAGTTAATTATTTAACTACTTTAGGAAATTAAGGTGGTTAAATGTCAAAGTTAAAAGTTTAGGGGCCTTTTTGTAATTAGTTAGAACTTGAGGGGCCTAAGTGTCATTTCTTGGAAGTTGAAGTATATCTTCTTGGTTTGCCTTTCTCTGAGATTCATTTCTCCCCAAAATTTCTTACGCTCTCTCTGGGTGAAAAAGCTAGGTGTAGGATTCTTCCTATTCTCGACTCCTCGAGCTTAATTAATCCTTTGTTCGTGATTCTGGTCCCGGATAAATATTCGTGGCGTTGAATTGAGCGTTCCAGACCGATCAGAAATTAATTTGGGTCAACTTGAATTTTGACTAGGTAAGTTATTGACTCCCCCTTACTTGTAATAACATGCATATATGTTATTCCCGCTATTTGTTCTTGTTAAAATTGTGTTTTGAGCAATTTTTGTGATACTTGTAAAATTGGGACGAAGGGAGTATTCGTATGCTAATATGAAGGAATAGCTTGTCCTGGGAAGAAACTTGGGAAAAATATAGAAAAATTACTCCTATTCGTGAGACGGTAAAATAGTAACTTGATTTAAACATTATTAGAAAAATTGTACCATTAATTGTGGTACGGGGAAATGAATGGAAGTATCCCTAGATGGGTATATTAGTATAAAATAAAATTGTACTTATACTTTTGGGGACGGTGAAATATTAAATAGGAATAAAAGAAAATTGTCCTATTATTTATGGGACGGTAAAAGAAATGAATTGGGCTTGAAATAGGAGTGCTAAACTTGTTAGTATACTCCTGAGAATGTTAGGAGTGTTAGTTAAATATTACTCCTACGTGTGGGACGGAGAATTTATAAGTATAAAAGTCTCTGTTGAAATAAGAAAGTATAATTGAAATGAGTGATTTAAGCTTGTTATTATACTCCTGGGTTTGATAATATATTGATAAAAATTATACTCCTACGCTCGGGATGAAAATTATTTAACCTGGGAAAGAATTCGGATTTTGGCATTTTTGGGCATTGGGCGACCGCCCATTTTGGGCTGGGCGACCGCCCATCTATCTGAAGCATTTTGTTCTTGGAAAGCCTGATTTTGGGCGACCGCCCACACCATTTTGTGCGGCCGCCCATATGTCCTGAAAATTGTAAAACTTGTTCAATGATTGTATAAGTTGGAAATAACCCTTGTTAAGGCATATAGCCTTAGGATAAGATGTCCTAGTATGATTGTGATACCTTAGGGGTATCAGAAGTGAGTCTTGAACATGAATACTCATTTAATTAAAATGAGAACTTAGTCTTGTACATGGACACTTATAGAACTCAAATGAGAACTTAAGTATAAGAGTAATAACTCTTTTATATGTCTTGAAAGTGCTATGAACAAGCACTTATGTGTTATACTTGTCGTGAAGCCTATGATTGTGCACTTTAGGGGCATTAAAACAATGACTTGAGATTGAATATCCTATGTAGGGGATTAAGAACTTGTAAGTATGAGTTGTATAGCTCATTTACTTAAATTGAACTTGAAGTATTCTTGATCTAGGTTTAGGGTACTACCCTAGATGGCCTAGATGAGTGTTGTAGAACACTCTAGTATTGAAAAATAGTCCCTTTGTGAATAAATGAAAGTTGGACTTGAATCATAATTAAATGATAACTTGAGTATAAGAGTAGTAACTCTTTTATGTGTCTTGAAGTCAATGTTTGTGTACCTTAGGGACACCAACTAATGTCTTGAAACCATTACATGAGTATGGTAATAAACTTGAAAGAGTCTTGATGTGTATATGCAAATCTTGCATATATTTACTTGATAGAATGTGGCTTCTTGATTGACTAGTAAATGGTATGAATAACCTAAGAATTGAGTTATGGAACTAGATAGAGAATGATTAACTCTACTACATACTTGAATTTGATACGTGTGTATTGTAAGTGTTATGAACAAACACTAAAGTGCTAGTGATTGGTTTTAATCGTGTATATACTTAATAAAGTATATAAAGAATAAAGAAGATATCTTGTCTTGAAATGGTTCCTAAAGAAAATAGGGACTAGTGTAATATGAAGATAATTCATATAATCGTGAATACTACGATTTAAATTAATAAGAGTAATTACAGAACACAATATGTGTTAGAAAATGTATTCGATTACTAACGATACATATACGTGAAGTATGACTGTGTATAGGTACAATGTGACCTATTCTTCTACGTGTTTAGAGTCTAAGGTATTGGGCTCTACTTGATAGTAAGGGTATCGTGATAGACACTTTAATGTGTTAAACGTGATATGAATATGTACGTGCAAACTTGGCATGTGACAAGTGATATACCCTACTATTTGACTGAGGTCTGTTATAAATGGACTCTTACTTGGATTGATCGTGTTACATGGACACTTATGTGCCATAGTTAAACTTGATTGGTATTCGAAATAATTGAGTACGTGTACTTATATTCTCGTGAGCACATGATACATAATTACATGGTGCATATTCTCGTGAGCACATGATACATTACTACATGGTGCATATTCTCGTGAGCACATGATACATGATTACATGGTGCATAAAGACTGGTCCACTATTATGGGACTTAGTTCTATTCCCGTAGTTCAAGTAAATATCTACTTGTACCTTCTTGTTGTGAGTCCAGCTGGTTCTCCTTGCTTGTTCGAAAATATATAGGTTCACGCTTGTCGCGAGAGCTGGGGTTTAAGTGACAATCGGGTCCCTATGTATTTCCGCCCGACCCCTTACTACTGGCCATAGTAAGGGCATAGCTTCCTTGGTTGGAGCAATAAGCCTAACCTAAGTGAATGCTAATTCCCATCCCGAACACCACGTGGATCTTGTTTTTGTAGATGACACTGAATACCAGGTCTTCTCATATACTGTTCTCCTGTCCTGAACACCACGTGGATCTTGTTATTGTGGATGACACTGGTTACCAGGTCTTCTTATATACTGCACAGCAGTTTCCTGTTCCTGTTCTTGGTTGTCCTCAGCTAGAAAAGCATCGACAACAAATGGTATTCTTGGGAGAAATAAGGAAGGATTCAGGTACAATGCGTGATAGGCCTATGTGCATCTTGGTGAGCTGGTTTAGCCTCTCACTCTACATGACTACTTGTTACCTGAACCTTTCTTGAGCTTGATTACTTGTTGGGTTGGCTTAGCCTCTCCTATACTTGTTACTTGATGATACTTGATATATGATTACTTGAGTATCTACTTGTATTGCATGATAACATGACATATAGTTGCATGTTAATAGCTTACTGAGATTTATCTCACCCTTTATTTGTTTAATTGTTTCCCCCCCCCCAGGAAAGCAGGGGATAGTACGCAGTGAGGCTCGACTTAGCTGGGAACTTACTCAGCAGGATGTTCTTGTTTGAGACTAGTGTCCTTTTATACTTTGGTAAGGACGATCTTGTATGAGTTAATAAACTCTGGGCTTGTATTGGGGTAGTATTTGTGGTCCCTAGACAGTTCTTGATGCCACCTTATTTGCTAGGCATGTCTTCCGCTGTATGTAACCTAGTTTGGTTTAAATTTTCTTGGTCTAGAACTCGTGTGAGCTATCTTAGCTCCCTACTCTTGAGTATATATATCATGTCAGTTTTGTTTTAACAGGTATTGTTCCTGTTTCCCGTTAGTTTCTTGTTTCTTGTTAGTTACACGCACCAGGTTCGAGGTTCTATTAGGGAATCCCGGGACTTGGGGCGTGTCAGGTTGGTATCAGAGCTATGGTTTAGCTCTAAGCCTGGATAGGGTCTATGGCCTAGGTTGGGTTAGTCTTGGGTGTGTTTTCGACGCCGAGTGCTTCGTTACTTGTTGTCATACCAGGCATAGGACTGGTGTTGATAGTGTTGATCCAATTGGATTAGATGGTTTGAGAATCGAGAGCGCGAGTCTTTAAAAACTTAGGCGTATTTATCTTGTCTTGTGGACATTATTTCGTGCTATATATGCATGCTTGTCCTTATTTCGTGAATTACGTGGAAATGTATTCTCTAGTAAGAGACTACGTGTTGATATTGTTATGAATAAGAGCTTGATAGAAGTGTGGGTGATAACACCCTATACGTTCTATGTTAATTTGGTCGTGTTACCTAGATGGGACATTGATGTGATACGTGTTATGGCTTGGCTCTTACGTGTTATGATTTGGCTTTCTATATGTTATGCCATTCTTGTTTGCCACAATAGATGGTAATTATTTCTATGCTAGTATGCTTGACTATATATGTGAGCATGATAGATTTATGCATAACTTTTATGTTCTGCATTGAAAGTCTAGAAAGGGTTCTTGAGATTGTACTGGTTATTTAACCTATGTGATTGATAGTGGAATTTCTAAACCAAACCAGATGGATGTATCCATTCTTGATGAGAAAATTAGATTATCTTGAGTTGTGACAGTGCGAATACAGTGCTGACATCTGGATTAATGTTCTTGACATCGATTGAGTTAAACGAGTTGAAGATTCAACTTGAGAATTTCTTGATAGAGGATATATCTACCTTGTAGTGGATGTCTGAATTGAGTATCTGTGTTGACCTATTAGTGGAAACAACCAAGGTATGCGTGTTCTTGAGATATTCTTGATCTTGTTAGAGATTCATGAATGAATTTCGAAGACAGCTCCATTGTTAACTATTTGACACCGAGATTTACATCTTTTGATGGATTGTCTTAAAGGATTGATATACGTAAAGTCAGTTTTGAATATTGAAACGATGGATAACCACGACTTCAGTATCTGAGATTGCCTAGTGGATTTGACTAGTATTACAGTGATCTGGAGGATATGACCAGTTCTATTATTTCTAGTGGATATGTCAAGTTTTACCAATATAGTGGATTGACTAATCGAGTCTGCATGACTTTATGTGTCTCATTGTCATGAATGATGTATCGTGATTGCATAAAATATTTGTGAGTAAATGTGTAATACTTAATTATGAGTATATGTGTATATTCTTGATGTGATCGAGTCCTACTTGTTGATTATATATGTTATAATCTTGATCTAGTAAAAATTCGAGGACGAATTTTCTTAAGGTGGGGAGGATGTAACGCCCATCCTTAATCTCGTTAAATATTTGACTTATTTGTTAAATTCTTGACATGCTTGTTAAATTCTTGACTAGCATATTTATATGCTATTTTATTTGAGTTAATTATTTAACTACTTTAGGAAATTAAGGTGGTTAAATGTCAAAGTTAAAAGTTTAGGGGCCTTTTTGTAATTAGTTAGAACTTGAGGGGCCTAAGTGTCATTTCTTGGAAGTTGAAGTATATCTTCTTGGTTTGCCTTTCTCTGAGATTCATTTCTCCCAAAATTTCTTACGCTCTCTCTGGGTGAAAAAGCTAGGTTTAGGATTCTTCCTATTCTCGACTCCTCGAGCTTAATTAATCATTTGTTCGTGATTCTGGTCCCGGATAAATATTCGTGGCGTTGAATTGAGCGTTCCAGACCGATCAGAAATTAATTTGGGTCAACTTGAATTTTGACTAGGTAAGTTATTGACTCCCCCTTACTTGTAATAACATGCATATATGTTATTCCCGCTATTTGTTCTTGTTAAAATTGTGTTTTGAGCAATTTTTGTGATACTTGTAAAATTGGGACGAAGGGAGTATTCGTATGCTAATATGAAGGAATAGCTTGTCCTGGGAAGAAACTTGGGAAAAATATAGAAAAATTACTCCTATTCGTGAGACGGTAAAATAGTAACTTGATTTAAACATTATTAGAAAAATTGTACCATTAATTGTGGTACGGGGAAATGAATGGAAGTATCCCTAGATGGGTATATTAGTATAAAATAAAATTGTACTTATACTTTTGGGGACGGTGAAATATTAAATAGGAATAAAAGAAAATTGTCCTATTATTTATGGGACGGTAAAAGAAATGAATTGGGCTTGAAATAGGAGTGCTAAACTTGTTAGTATACTCCTGAGAATGTTAGGAGTGTTAGTTAAATATTACTCCTACGTGTGGGACGGAGAATTTATAAGTATAAAAGTCTCTGTTGAAATAAGAAAGTATAATTGAAATGAGTGATTTAAGCTTGTTATTATACTCCTGGGTTTGATAATACATTGATAAAAATTATACTCCTACGCTCGGGATGGAAAATTATTTAACCTGGGAAAGAATTCGGATTTTGGCATTTTTGGGCCTTGGGCGACCGCCCATTTTGGGCTGGGCGACCGCCCATCTATCTGAAGCATTTTGTTCTTGGAAAGCCTGATTTTGGGCGACCGCCCACACCATTTTGTGCGGCCGCCCATATGTCCTGAAAAATTGTAAAACTTGTTCAATGATTGTATAAGTTGGAAATAACCCTTGTTAAGGCATATAGCCTTAGGATAAGATGTCCTAGTATGATTGTGATACCTTAGGGGTATCAGAAGTGAGTCTTGAACATGAATACTCATTTAATTAAAATGAGAACTTAGTCTTGTACATGGACACTTATAGAACTCAAATGAGAACTTAAGTATAAGAGTAATAACTCTTTTATATGTCTTGAAAGTGCTATGAACAAGCACTTATGTGTTATACTTGTCGTGAAGCCTATGATTGTGCACTTTAGGGGCATTAAAACAATGACTTGAGATTGAATATCCTATGTAGGGGATTAAGAACTTGTAAGTATGAGTTGTATAGCTCATTTACTTAAATTGAACTTGAAGTATTCTTGATCTAGGTTTAGGGTACTACCCTAGATGGCCTAGATGAGTGTTGTAGAACACTCTAGTATTGAAAAATAGTCCCTTTGTGAATAAATGAAAGTTGGACTTGAATCATAATTAAATGATAACTTGAGTATAAGAGTAGTAACTCTTTTATGTGTCTTGAAGTCAATGTTTGTGTACCTTAGGGACACCAACTAATGTCTTGAAACCATTACATGAGTATGGTAATAAACTTGAAAGAGTCTTGATGTGTATATGCAAATCTTGCATATATTTACTTGATAGAATGTGGCTTCTTGATTGACTAGTAAATGGTATGAATAACCTAAGAATTGAGTTATGGAACTAGATAGAGAATGATTAACTCTACTACATACTTGAATTTGATACGTGTGTATTGTAAGTGTTATGAACAAACACTAAAGTGCTAGTGATTGGTTTTAATCGTGTATATACTTAATAAAGTATATAAAGAATAAAGAAGATATCTTGTCTTGAAATGGTTCCTAAAGAAAATAGGGACTAGTGTAATATGAAGATAATTCATATAATCGTGAATACTACGATTTAAATTAATAAGAGTAATTACAGAACACAATATGTGTTAGAAAATGTATTCGATTACTAACGATACATATACGTGAAGTATGACTGTGTATAGGTACAATGTGACCTATTCTTCTACGTGTTTAGAGTCTAAGGTATTGGGCTCTACTTGATAGTAAGGGTATCGTGATAGACACTTTAATGTGTTAAACGTGATATGAATATGTACGTGCAAACTTGGCATGTGACAAGTGATATACCCTACTATTTGACTGAGGTCTGTTATAAATGGACTCTTACTTGGATTGATCGTGTTACATGGACACTTATGTGCCATAGTTAAACTTGATTGGTATTCGAAATAATTGAGTACGTGTACTTATATTCTCGTGAGCACATGATACATAATTACATGGTGCATATTCTCGTGAGCACATGATACATTACTACATGGTGCATATTCTCGTGAGCACATGATACATGATTACATGGTGCATAAAGACTGGTCCACTATTATGGGACTTAGTTCTATTCCCGTAGTTCAAGTAAATATCTACTTGTACCTTCTTGTTGTGAGTCCAGCTGGTTCTCCTTGCTTGTTCGAAAATATATAGGTTCACGCTTGTCGCGAGAGCTGGGGTTTAAGTGACAATCGGGTCCCTATGTATTTCCGCCCGACCCCTTACTACTGGCCATAGTAAGGGCATAGTTTCCTTGGTTGGAGCAATAAGCCTGACCTAAGTGAATGCTAATTCCCATCCTGAACACCACGTGGATCTTGTTTTTGTAGATGACACTGAATACCAGGTCTTCTCATATACTGTTCTCCTGTCCTGAACACCACGTGGATCTTGTTATTGTGGATGACACTGGTTACCAGGTCTTCTTATATACTGCACAGCAGTTTCCTGTTCCTGTTCTTGGTTGTCCTCAGCTAGAAAAGCATCGACAACAAATGGTATTCTTGGGAGAAATAAGGAAGGATTCAGGTACAATGCGTGATAGGCCTATGTGCATCTTGGTGAGCTGGTTTAGCCTCTCACTCTACATGACTACTTGTTACCTGAACCTTTCTTGAGCTTGATTACTTGTTGGGTTGGCTTAGCCTCTCCTATACTTGTTACTTGATGATACTTGATATATGATTACTTGAGTATCTACTTGTATTGCATGATAACATGACATATAGTTGCATGTTAATAGCTTACTGAGATTTATCTCACCCTTTATTTGTTTAATTGTTTCCCCCCCCCCAGGAAAGCAGGGGATAGTACGCAGTGAGGCTCGACTTAGCTGGGAACTTACTCAGCAGGATGTTCTTGTTTGAGACTAGTGTCCTTTTATACTTTGGTAAGGACGATCTTGTATGAGTTAATAAACTCTGGGCTTGTATTGGGGTAGTATTTGTGGTCCCTAGACAGTTCTTGATGCCACCTTATTTGCTAGGCATGTCTTCCGCTGTATGTAACCTAGTTTGGTTTAAATTTTCTTGGTCTAGAACTCGTGTGAGCTATCTTAGCTCCCTACTCTTGAGTATATATATCATGTCAGTTTTGTTTTTAACAGGTATTGTTCCTGTTTCCCGTTAGTTTCTTGTTTCTTGTTAGTTACACGCACCAGGTTCGAGGTTCTATTAGGGAATCCCGGGACTTGGGGCGTGTCATCTTTAACCTTATGAGTTTATTTCTTAAACTCCTTTTTAAGGTCTTTCTTTAGTTTAGGGTTTACATTACCATTTATAACTTTCCCAACATACCCTTAGGTTTTACGTAAAAGTCTACTTTCAACCCAAGTGTCTTAAGTTGACTTAACTTCATGAAAACACTATTCACATCATTGACTTTTACTATTCCAGCATTGACTTTACTATTCATAGTTTGACTTCCAATATTCCAGTTGACTTTCACACATTGAAACACCTTGAACAACATACACAAAACCCTAATTTACAAACCCTAATTTGTGACACACACACACGGCACATACACACACTGCACACACACGAACACACACACTGCACACTCGCATAACATACACACTGCACACACACGCACAAACACACACACAAGGACACACACACACACTCCACAGCCGCCAGCCGCCGCCGCCAGCTGCTGCCGCTGCCGCCGCCGTCGTGGTGGTGGTGGTGGTTTATGCATGCATGTCAATACCATTCCCAACTTTTCCATTAAAGAGGTTTTCAAAGGTTAACAATAAACCCTAGTTTTATCAATTTAGGGTTAGGGTTCTAAGTTTTGTTTCATAATTCCTAGGTGATACCCAACCCAAGAATTAATATTTAGGGATGAGGGAATTACCTTCGAAGGGGGGGGGGGGTTGAATCTTCTTCTTCCTCCTTCTCTCTTTCTCCTCCCTTCTTCCTCTCCCTCTCTCTCGGTTTCTTCTCTCTCTCACCGCCTCCTCTCTATCTTTTCTCTAGGGTTTTTGATTGATACAAAATAATAGGGAGAGGGTTAAAGAGTTGTTTAAATACTTAGGGTTCCCCTTTCCTATTCCAAAAAGGTTTTCCAAAGTTTGACTAGATTGGACCCTTCTTTATTAGCCCAACTCATTAATTATTTAATGAGCCCGATCGCAATATTTAATATAAAAGCACAATAATAATAATAATGGGCCAAAAATGCCGGTTATTACAGATACAAAGTAGAAGCTATTTGCACGCACGAGTGTAACTGCCAACCCAAATTAGGCATGTTAGGTGAGTCCCACTTATTGGTAAGCTTCATTCACCTCAACTTGAGTGTGACATGTAATTTGTGCTTCTTGTAATTTTTTTTTGTTATTGGTAAACAATTTTATTGAAGTATTGTTATCAATATAATAATCTAATAATTACAATAAAATTTTAAAAATTAGTATTATTGATAAATCATTTAACGATTTACCAATTACAATTTTTGAAATTTACTAGAATGATTAAATAGATATGAATGTTTGGTCAAAAGTCATTTATGTTTACCATAAAAAGTCAAAATGAGACAAATTTTCTAAGACATAGAGAGTAAAATTCATCGATCTCACGACCACGCAACCTACCTAAGTAAATTGAAATGTTGCTATGGGCGAGTGGCGAAGTCACAATTTCATTGAAGGGACAATATTTTCATAGGAATAAAAAGTTGTATGTTAGAATAAATTTTGTTCAAATAATATAAAAACTACGATAACAGTAGTAGTATTTATTCATAAAGCAAAAGTGGTTAAATTTCACTTGAATGATTTTAGATCCGGAACGATTCAACTTATGATATGCTTAATAAGGCTTTACTTCAATGAGCACCGTGAGAACTAAGCATAATCATTGGATTAGATACAAAATCAAGAGTTCAGATTAGAGATACATTATACTCCCTCCGTCCCACCTCACTTGAGACCTAAGAGATGGGCACAATAACTAAGGAAAAAAAATAAAATAAGAAAAATGTGTGGTAGAAAATGAAGAGAGAGAATGAGTGGGTGAATTGTGTGGTGGAAAATGAAGATAGAGAATTAGTGGGTGGTGTAGATTGAATATAAAATTATAAAAAGATTACCATTTTGGGGAGTCTCAAGTGAAGTGCGACAGACCAAAATGTAAATAAGTTTCAAGTGAGGTGGGACGGAAGGAGTATACACTTAGATACAATACTTAAATTTTGAATATTCCACTTGAATACAATAGCTAAATAACTACTGTATCCAAGTGCACTTTGAAAATTAGCTACTGTATTCAATGTATCTATAAACTGTACTCTTTTGCGTCTTATCCAGTGGTTATAATTCGTTCTCACGGTTCTCATTTTATTTTGGTTATTATTTAAACATTATAATATATATATATATATATATATATATATATTGCAATTTATCTCTCAATCTCATCACATATTCATATCTTTTAGTCAAAGAAAATCTAATATTAAATTATCACTCTCCAACCCAATCTCCCCTCTCAGAAGCCCCAAGTGGCAAAAGGAGGACAGTGAAATGGGGGAGTTGAGGGTGCACGGGAAGAAGTACATGAGCCAGCTATTTGAGAACAACATACCAAAAGCATAATAATATGAATATGATCATCACATTTGGTTAGGTTAACAAATACTCCCTCCGTCCGTCCAAAAAGTAAGCGTTTACTTTTCTTTTTGTTCTGTTTCAGAGTAAGTGTCTACTTCTTTAAATAGTAAAAAAATTGTATTATTTCTCTCACTTATTCTCTTTCATACTTTACTTTTATACTCACAACATTAATCAATTTACTATTTTCTACCTCATTTTTTCTCTCCTACCTCACTTTTCATACTTACTACACTTACATATCATATCCACCATTTTTTAATCTCTATGTAAATGGCAAAGTGAATACTTATTCTGGGACGGGACGGATGGAGTAATAACTTTTTTTTTTTTAAAAAAAAAAAAAAAAAAGAAAGAAAAAGAAATAAGCTTTCCCCTTCCCTTCCTTGCTCCCGTGACCCCACAGCTTGTCTAGTTGTACAACATTTATGATACTGTATTATTTTGTCAACCACTACTGCACCTTAAAACCGCTTCACCAATCACGATTTGCCACGTCAATTACCACAGATGATTGAGTTTCATGTCGACCTGTAAATCCTTGGATGTATCTCATTGTTTTGTTTTCCCTTTATGAATTTATTACTCACTCCATCCCAAAATTCTTGTAGTTTTAAAATTTTCACACAAATTTAAAAAAATAATCAATGCATGTTTAATGGACTAAATTAACCTTGAAATATTTCAAGTACTAAGACAATTAAATGAATTTACAATGACAACTATCATCATAAATAAGGGTATATTTGATAAATAATGTTAAAGATGTCTAGATAAAATCAAAACTATAAATATTTTGGGAAAAATTTCAACACTCTAAACTACATGGATTTTGGGTCGGAGGGAGGGAGTGCATAAGGGAGTGCTTTTGTATGCATGGTGTTTTGTTTGTTACAAATTTCGTTCCAAATTAAGTCCAAAATGTGTTATTTGATACAAATTTAAATCTCTTCAATTTTAGATGCCCCTTCTAGGTTAAATTGTAAAAAATTGCCTATAATTTAAGGAGAAGTATATACTATAAAAATGTTAAGAGCATAGCTAGTGAGGTTAGAAATAATAAATGAGTAGTTGATATGAGTACGACAAATAAGTCTCATTAATTAAATAATATCACTAATTTTTAATTTAAAATAATAAACTTTGTAATTTTAAATGAGACAGAAGGAATACTCACTGGAAAAATTTCTTCTTTCTAACAAATGTTTGCATTAGACAAGCATTAATTTTAGGATTTCGAACCGCTGCACCGGGCGGTTAGCTCCACTCAATGGTGGAGATTGGAGCCACCTCATTTTAGTTCCACCCAACGGTTGAGATGTGTCCGAAATCGGTGGGACCCAAAAACAATTGAAATCATCTTAGCCGCACACCCAAACCGCTCGCCTATGTGGCCTTGATCGGAGCCGTTGGGTGGAGGGGTGGAGCTAACTTGGGTGGAGCGGTTCCGGGTCCTTAATTTTAGGGTATACTCTTTTTACATTCATAAAACTATGCTGAAGTTATTTCATTTTTTGAGACTTGTGTTTTTGTTTTTTTATTGGTGTTAAAGTAGTGACTTTGAAAGATAAATCATAGCAGAAGAGAAGACAAACAAGGAAAAAATTGGGCAGTGCACGAGTCGTGCTGCGGAGCACGAGTCGTGAAGATTAGTTTGCCAAGCGACCAAAGGAGCCCGCTTAAGAACCTGGCACTTGAAGATCTTGGTCACGACTCGTGCCCATATGCACGAGTCGTGCAATAGCTGCAGTTTGACCAGTTTTGCGTAAAAAAAAAAAAGAAAAGGAAACGCGTGGGATAAGTTACTTCCTTGTCGGAGTTGTGTGGGACTCCTATATTCTTCAGGGTTAGGTCTGATCTTGCAGTATATATACTAGTTGAATAACTAGTAGCTTCCATAACATTGAAAGTGGGAGAGATCAATAATTTTAGATCTAGGTTTTACACAATTAGGAATTTTGTGATCAAAATTCGTGTAGAAAATATTAGTGTGATCAGATCTTCTGTAATTGTTTCTCCGCCATATTAATAATATCTGTTTCACTTTGCCCGTGGACGTAGCCAATAGGTTGTTAGTGAACCACGTAAAATTATGTTTTCTTGTTTGCCGATTTGAGTTCATTATTATCTGCTATCTCTTGGGTCTGATTTACTAACAATTTGAGTATATGAAATAGAAAATCAACAACATAAAGCAGATTAGTCGACTCTAGGGGTGAGCATGCTACGGGACGGTTCGGGATTGGGGTAATACCGTTACCGAACCATATATCTTCGGTACATAAGTTTTGAACCGTAACGAGTCGGTTTAAAATGGTACGGTTCTTTCGGTTCCCAGTTTCGGGATTGATCGGTTCGTGATATAGTTCGGTTCCTCGTCAACGATGTTGAAGTTTGAGCTAAAATGTCTCAAAAAAAGACATCAAGTAATACTAATAAATTAACATTTAGATATGTAAACACTAAATTATTTATCGTGAGGAAAATATGAAGAATTAAGAAATGAAAGAAATAGATTGTGCAGAGAAAAACAAAAGTGAAACAAGCTTCACCTACCACATGAGATAAATCGAGTTAGAGACACAAAATCAATTTGCTACAGCATGTAGAGGTGAGATCATAGGGGTGAGAAGGGAGAATCCACCGAAAGGCGAGTGGCGGAAGGTGGAAGTGCATATATTTTTAATACATATACATATATGTATGTATGGATGTATGTATGTATGTATGTATGTATAAAACGACGTAGTTTAAATTTATCGGTTCGAGACGGGATATCGGTTCAGTACTTTAACACCAAACCAAAACCAAAACCGAAATATCACTTCTATCAAAATCAAGTACCGTACACTAATGATATCCTCAGTTTCAGTATTTTCAGTTTAGTGTTTTCGGTTTTGGTACGGTTTTCGGTATTTTCGGTGTTTCTTGCACACCCTTAGTCAACTCAATGACCAGAGTACCAATATATTTTTATTTATTTTTTTTAAAAAAAACTATGAACATTACGAGAATTCTACGATTTCAGAACCGGTGTTCCTATTCACGCCTGTACACTTTTATTCTCGTAAGTGTCAAGGATTAGAGAAAGAGATAGTCGGAGTCAATCATACATGGTAGAGAGGGATTGAATATGAAAGACTCAAACATTATTGATGCTAGTGATACATATTTATAGGGTTACAAAGAAGATTCTAGAGTCCTAATCTAATTAGGAAAACTAATATAAAAATGAAACTAAAGTTCTAGAATAATCTAGCTTGGTTTACAAGATACAAGCTATATGTTTGGTAACTTGATATTTACAATATATGCTAGGAATATATAATATTCCTCAATATGCCCCTACAAGATGGACGGCCGATAGGAGAGTCCAATCTTGAAAGTAATGTGATGAACCGGGTTGATGAAGCGAGTTGTTTGACGTGATCCCGGACGTGAATGATGTTCCCATGATTGTTACTTTTGCATAAGTAGGGTTTGCACCCCTCACATGGGAGATGAATTTGACGTAGCATTGACGGGCTTGGGCTTTTACGTCGCAAGACGGGCTTTGGGCTTTTACATCGCAAGACGGGCATTGGGATTTTACGTCGCAAGACGGGCTTTGGGATTTTATTAGGGAGATAAGAGGTTTATGAGTGGTGTGACGGGCAGTGAGCGGCAGAAGTAGGTGGTGATTTGTATGGTGATATGGTGGAAGCTTTTGTGGTGGAGAAGTCCCTTTGTGGATCATAGCTCGGATACCATGTCAAGGATTAGAGAAAGAGATAGTCGGAGTCAATCAAATATGGTAGAGAGGGTTTGAATATGAAAGGCTCAAATATTATTGATGCTAGTGATACATATTTATAGGGTTACAAAACAAAAAGTATTCTAGAGTCCTAATCTAATTAGGAAAACTAATACAAAAAGGAAACTAATGTTCTAGAATAATCTAGCTTGGTTTACAAGATACAAGCTCTACACTTGGTAATTTGATATTTACTCCCTCCGTCCCATAACAATGGGCACACTTTGACTTTTTGGTCAATTAGGTCAATCTTTGACCATAATTTTATGAATATCTAGATATCTCTAGACAATTCTAAAAATTGTTAATGATAGTATTTCTAATAGTGAAACAATAACAATTTTTAGAAGGGGAAATGACAATTTAGGGTCCAAAGTTTGGGGGGTGTGTGCCAATAGGGGTCTGATGTATCAATTTTGTCAATTTAGGGTCCAAAGTTGCAAAAGTTGTGCAGGTTATGGTTTTTTAACGATTTTGTTAACGGAATCCAGTTAAGTCACAAGTGTTTTGACATGGATTTAACTGGAGTTTGTTTTTATTATTTGCATGAGCATATTGTCATTTCAGATGTAGAAAATTAATAAAAAAAAATTGAAATATTAAATTTTACTTTCTTATATTAAATTAACTAATAATTAAGACGTCATTTACCGAAAATATTTTTTCAAGAAATACAATAAAAATATTTTTTTCATTAGAACCACTATAAAATAAAAAGTATAATTTTTAAAAAGGAAAAAGTGTAAAAAAAACCACTTTATTTTTTTAGAAAGAAGAAAGTGGGGATTCGGACAATTTTTTTTTTTTTTTTTTCTGTGGTGGTGGTTAGTATTGTTTCATTATTAATATTAGTATTCCAATTATTATTTTATTTATAAAATTATTTTTTATTTTTATTATTAATTTTCCTTATTTATAACTTCATTTGCGGTTTAAAAAAACCACTTTAATTTTTTATTTGCTTATTATTTTATTTATTATTATTTTTGAATTAATTAAAATTATTCAAAAATTTAATAATTAAAGTGAAAGAAAATTTAGGGTCCATTGTATAAGGGGTGTGTGAAATGACAGCCCAGGCGAACATCCAAAACTAACTTCAGTTAAGTTTTTCTGTTACTTAACTGGATTTTCTTTGCAACTTAGTCCAAAAACCCTTAATTGACTAACGTTGTTAACTTTGGACACTAAATTGACAAAATTGATACATCAGACCCCTATTGGCAAACACCCCCCAAACTTTGGACCCTAAATTGTCATTTCCCCTTTTTAGAATTTCATAGAGATATTTAGATATTCATAAAATTATGGTCAAAGATTGACTCAGTTGACTAAAAAAGTCAAACTGTGCCCATTGTTATAGGACGGAGGGAGTACAATATATGTTAGGAATATAATATTCCTTAATAGTAAGTACTAGAATAATACAATACTGCAAACTATTCAAATATAAAAAAGTTTACAAATGTGAATAACAACACCCTTTCAGAATTGAGAAAATTTTGGGGGAAACTAGTTTCTCCGTAATTATAGGGGTTAAAGTTTAGGGTTTAAGGTTTAAGGTTTAGGATTTAGGCCTTTTAGGGTTTAAGAAGGGTTAAAAAACATGACTTTTTATAACTTATGAAGGAACTAGTTTCCCCCAAAACCAACTCTTCAGAATTATTACAAAATGAAAGATTCTATATTTTAATGTGCCCTAATAATATCCAAATGCAACCTCTAATACTTCTCCATCACCTTCTTTTTTTCGACAAAGTTTGACTTCTTGCTCTTGTGAACCCTACTAACTTTTCATGAACAACCATGTGAAAAAAAGAAGAAACATACTCTCTCTCTCTCTCTCTCTCTCAACTCCACATATAAAAAGCAAAGAAATACTTGGCTCATAGCCATAGAGAAGTGTGGTGGTACATTATACTCAAACTCACTCAAGCCACCAGCCTTTGATATTTCTATTCTCCCAAATTTGCTTAAATAGCATTACATAGTACATACAATTATACAAAACTCCTATATCTATTCATTCATTTTTGCAAAAAAACAAAAAAACAACCTCATTAATTGACCATACACTAATATTACATAGTTAATATATCATACCCTTTTCTAGTTTAAGATAATGTGTTGTATGGGAATGTCTTCTTATGATGATGAAGATTATCCTAACAAAGTGGAGATTTGGAACAAGCGATTCGAAGTGGCGAAAGAGAAGATGAAGAGGTTGCCAAAGTTGACATGGAAAACGGTCTCGAAAGTGGGTCGGGAAGACCCGAGAAGGGTGACCCATGCACTCAAAGTTGGCTTCTCCTTGACATTGGTTTCTTGTTTGTACCTTATGGAGCCATTGTTCAAGAGCATTGGTGAGACTGCTATTTGGGCTGTCTTAACTGTCGTCGTTGTCCTCGAATTCACAGCTGGTATGTATATATCACTCCCTATACTGTGTGTGCTTGTGCGTGCGCGTCTGTGTTTTATGAGTGTTGATGCATGTGTTTGAGTGTTCTAATGAATATGAGGAATATGTTTTGTGTATATAGCAAGTCTTACAAGGAATCAATTTCTTTTTCTAACGCTAAAAAAGGAGGTAATTTAGGGTTTCAAAATTGTTGGTGTTACTCATAAAACTGTCAGTCCATCAGTTAAACAAGTAATGTAGATTGATTTGTTATTACTATCTATCAAATTTGAAGGTTCTAACTTAGAAACTAACAGTTTTAATGGTAAAACTAACTGTTTTTACTCATCTCCAATTTACGACTTATAAATTGACAATTTTTGTTGACGAATCGGAAGTTTAAAGGCATAAAACCAGTTTTTCCTACTTTTTTTTTTTGTTTAGAAAAAAGTTGTTTTTTCACAAGATTTTGTGCTATCTTTATGGTTTATTAGGTTAATGCTATAAAATAGCAAAAACATCTTATATGGATTATGGGCTTAGGATGTTGAACAATAAAACAATTTAATGCATATAATTAAGGAAAAATTGCAAAAAAAAACACTCAACTCTTGACCTTTTGTGGATATTACCACCAAACTATTTTTGTTTGTATCCGGCACATCCAACTTTATTTTTTTTGCATTAGTTACCATCAAGACTAACGATGTTAAGTTTTCTCAGTTAAGTGATCATGTGCTATTGCACATGTCATTTTTGCAAAGGTATTTTCGGCTTTGCAAGTTTAGGAAACGAGATATTAATATTATCAGATGAATCTTCGGCTAGAATACTCACAGGTGTCGTCAATCGAAGTGAATCTACATTCTTTCTTCCTCTTCCCCGTCGTCATTTTCTCTATCGCTTTAATCTCCCTTTTGACCTAATTTTCCTTCCGTTCCTTTTTCTGTGTGTTTTGTTAATTCAGATATTGGATTATAGAAGAGATATTAATATCTCGTTTCCTAAACTTGCTAAGCCGAAAACACCCTTGCAAAAATGACATGTGCAATAGCACATGATCACTTAACTGAGAAAACTTAACATCGTTAGCCTTGATGGTAACTAATGCAAAAAAAATAAAGTTGGATGTGCCGGATACAAAAAAAAATAGTTTGGTGGTAATATCCACAAAAGGTCAAGAGTTGAGTGTTTTTTTTTTTTGCAATTTTTCCTATAATTAATGATGTACATTACAACATTTCAAACCACATTTGTACAATTTTGTTCATCATTTTGGTTTAAATAAGATAAATTAGTTGTGAGTTGTAAGATTTTTAATTTTATTTGGTCTTTGGTAATTATAGGTGCAACTCTATGCAAAGGATTAAATAGAGGATTTGGGACATTATTGGCTGGATCATTGGCACTTTTATTTGAGTTCATTGCTTCAGAAGCCAAGATGTATAAAGCTATTTTCATTGGAGCTGCAGTTTTTTTCATTGGTAATTTACCAATTTATCCTTCTTCAAAAGTCGTAATACCTTTTTGAACCACTGTATTTTGCTCTAGCTTTGATTTTAACGTTCATTTTTGTATGCTTATTTCCTTCTGTTATCAATTTGACAGGAGCTATTTCAACGTACATTAGATTCTTCCCGAAAATAAAGAAGAATTATGACTATGGCGTCGTGATATTCCTCTTGACATTCAATTTGATCACGGTTTCAAGCTACCGTGTCGATAATATACTAAAGATAGCACACGAACGGGTCTACACCATAGCCATAGGTTGCGGTATTTGCCTTATGATGAGCCTTTTGGTCTTCCCAAATTGGTCTGGCGAAGATCTTCATAATTCAGCCGTTTCCAAGCTTGAAGGATTAGCAAAATCTATTGAACGTACGTATCAAAAAGATTTATTAATTTTCTAATTATATATAGCTATACTAATAATTAAAGCTATAGCAAAAAATTATTAATTAACGTTCTACTTTTTATTTTAGTTTGTGTCAAACAATATTTTAGTGAGGAAGATCTTGATGCAAAGGAAGATGATTCATCGGAAGATCCAATTTACATGGGTTATAAGGCGGTTTTAGACTCTAAACCAATTGATGAGACCTTGGTAAGTAAAAATATGTTACTTTTAATAATTTTCGTGACAAAATAATAATAATAATAATATATATATATATATATATATATATATATATATATATATATATATATATATATATTGGAGCATTTATCCCACATCGGGAATTATCTAGCCAAAGCCTGACTATATAAAGATCCAGTGCCACTCCTCCCAAAGCCAATTGGTTTGGTTTTGAGATGAAACCTCAGACTTTATCATGGTATCAGAGCTGACCATTTACACGTGCGAAGATGATCTAGCCCGTCACCCAATTAAATGGCGTATCGGGAATTAACACCTCCGACTTTATCAATATATGTGCGGAAAATTTGACTAATGAAATGTAATTCTATGAATATATAGGCATTGCATGCAAGTTGGGAGCCAAGGCATTCGCGGCATTGTTATCGGTTTCCAGGGCAACAATACGTGAAGTTGGGAGGTGTTCTTCGCCATTTCGGGTATACCGTCGTCGCTCTTCATGGATGCTTGCAGACTGAAATTCAGGTAATTTTTTTTTTACTGATTTTCCAGTATTTAAATGATTTTAAATAACATTTTATTAGGTATAGATATTTTTGTTTAAAGCGTTTTTCGTTTTCTTAATTTGGTAAATTCTGAAAAAAATAAAATTAGTAACCAGATAAGGAGTCAATGTTACTCCAGCATCCGATTTTTTATTTTTTGTTTCAAAAGTAAATGTTGTGTTTTTAAATCAAATAAAAATATTGATACGACTTTATCATGATATAAGCATCATATAAATATATAAAATGTATTCCCTCTGTCCCAGACTAAGGTTTTTATTTTCTTTTTTGATTTGTCACAGACTAAGGTTCTTAGTTACTTTATTACCTAAGATGGACTATGGGACCCACTTGTCATTCTCACAACAAAAACTTCTTACCCACTTTATCTCTCCTACCTTCTCTTACTTACTTTTTCATACTTACAATATTTATTTTTTCTTAATCTCCGTGTAAAGTCAAACTAAGAACTTTAGTTTGGGACGGAGGGAGTATTTTAAAAAATGTTTGATGAGTTGAATGCTATTTGGAGTATTTGTTACATGCAATGAATTAGATTCCTTCAGCACTTCAAATGACAATAATGGAATGTTACAAGGTCCACAATTTTGTAGGTTTCATGTGATTATATTCCTTTGGTTAGCAACTCTTTGTCCAAACTCCAAATCAAGTTATTCCCAACATGAATGCAGCATTTTTTTTTTTTAAAAAAGTAGTTTAATTTATCTTATTTGTGCTTAGATCAAGTGAGAAGATAATGTTAATATACTTCCTAACCATTTATTTCTTATAATTTTATTCTTCATTTAATTTTTTAGACTCCGAGATCGGTTCGAGCGTTATTCAAGGATCCATGCATTCGCCTTGCTGGAGAAGTATCAAAAGCCCTAAACGAGCTAGCCGAGAGCATAAAGTACCGTCGACAATGCTCCCCGGGACTAATCTCCGATCACCTCCATGAAGCATTGCACGACTTAGACCGTGCCCTAAAATCCCAACCCCGACTTTTCCTAGGCCCAAAAAACGCGCTAGCCAACAACACCAAAATGCTAGCCGCCCTAGCCGCACGACAACAACAACAACAACAAAAGTACGAAAAGACGCACTTATCGAGCGTAAAAACCGATTCATCTGCATTGCACGAGTGGAAATCTAGAAGAGCGTCTGAGGCATCGAGGGAGGCCGACAGAAAACTTTTGAGGCCGACACTGAGTAAAATCGCGATCACTAGCCTCGAGTTCTCGGAGACGCTTCCGTTTGCGGCTTTTGCGTCTTTGTTAGTGGAGACGGTGGCTCGGCTCGATCTTGTTATCGAAGAAGTCGAGGAGTTGGGACGGATTGCTATGTTTAAAGAGTACAAAGCTTGTGATGAAGTGATTGTGAATGTTGAGAAACCGGGTAAGAGGGAGGAGAAAGGGGGGAATGTTGCAAATAATATGCCTTCAACGATGGCAGATTAGCACGTATAACTGTACTTACGGATTGATATATGTACTGTTTAACTCGTAAAATGTGTTGATCTAAAGAACAATTGTAAGATGAATGTTTGTTTTTCATATCAAGAGTTTCAACATTTCGCTTTGCTTAGCCAATATGCATAGCATGGAAACAAATAGTTCATACAATGACACAAACATATCAAGAGCAATATCAGCTATGAAAAAGTGCTCTTGATAGGTTGCAAAATGGACGTCCAAATTTTTCTTGCTCAAGAGCAATTTTAAACATTCATTTTGGAGACATATGCAATACCTTGCGAACACACAGACACACAAATATTAAATTAGACATTCATTCTGTAACATGTAGGGATGACCAAACACGGTTCCGGTTACGGGTCTGGTTGCGTAAAAGCTTAAACCGTAACCGAACCGTTTCTCTTCCGGTTACGGTTACAGTTAGGAACCGTCGGTCCACAGTTTTTTTTTTTTTTTTTAGTAATTTCTTTAACAGAAAAAAACAGTTTTAATAATATATTATTACCGATTTTTTTTTACAAAAAAGTATAGAAAAAATGTTTTAAAAATTAAAGAGGTTCGTCCCTCTTTTCTTTTATTTTTTTATTTTTATTCACTGAATTTGGCAAAAAATTCCGTCAAAACTCAACTTTTCTTGTCAAATTTTCGTTATTAACGGTTAATTTTGATGAACCCGTTAGAAATCTAACGATTTTGACGGTTTTCTAATGGTTTTGCTGACGGTTCCGGTTCGGTCTTGGCGGTTCGGAACCGTCGATTCACTGTTTTCAGAGGGGATGAACCGGAACCGGCCCGTGTTACAAACGGTTCCGATTTTCGTCAAGGTTCAAGGCGGTTCCGGGCTTTCCGGTTCCAGTTTCGGGCCGGTTTGCACTACAAGAAAAATGACAATATGCGATGGCTTTTGGTGATGGCTTTTAAAGCCTTCGCAGTAGATCTGTTTAGGCGATTGCTTAGCCATCGCAGTATGTTTAGTCGCCTACCTTTTTAATTTACCTCGGAGCAAGTCCAAAATATTGGCGGGCCAACATCAAATACATAAGCGGGAGATATATTTGTTTATGCGAGGGTTATTCAATCGCATATAGGCTAAAAGTAAATTTCTAGCTGAAAGTTAATACTAATAATTAATTTTTTATAGAATCCGACTACCATTCCATCGCATAACCATTTAGGGCAAAATTTGCTTTCAATAACTTTCTCTTTCTCTTTCTATTGTCGATCTCTCTCTCCCAGTTTCTCCTCCCACAAAACTTCTCCTTCTCTCTCGACAATCTCTTCTCCAAGGTAAATCACCAGAATCCATTGTTGTCTCTACTCTCTATTTCTTCCAAATCGGTTCCAAAATCGCCAATTTCGTATCCTCTCTATTTTTCTCCAAATCGGTTCCAAAATCCACCGAATTCTCTCTACAATCGGTTCCAAAATCCACCGGAGTTGTCTTTACCCCTCCATACTACGCTACCCACCGATCGAAATCATATCGTCTCCTTCCCTCTCAAAGTCATTCGAACCTCGCCGCCTCCTCTTCGGATCTTCTCTTTGCGGGATCCCAAAGGTAATAACTATTCCCCCTTCCCTTTCTATTTTTGCTTACTATTTTTGGTATCTAAACTCAGTATGTTGTATGCGTATCAAGGTCTGTTATAAGAATGGTAAAGGATTCAAAATGTTGGTGATTTTAGTGTCATCAACGATTTTATGTAATTGGATTTACTAGAGACCAATGCGATCCCATATTAGGCTCGGATATGAGTAAGGGAAATGTGGAGTACACACTCATTTTGAGTCAATATGTTTTTCGACCACGATAAAGAAGCAGGGGTCAAGGGGCAGCGCCCCTTGTTGGGGTCCCGCTCCTAACAGAGCGGGCGGGGGTCGAGGGGGAGCCGCCCCTCGTGGGGCTCGGGGCAGCGCCCCGAAACCTAAACGGTATTGTTGGTACTGCAATTAATCTCCCGCCAGTTTCCCCACCAAAACCGCCAAAAACCAAGAGACATGATCAGTTAAATATTATGACTGTTGGGCCAACAGTCATGACTGTAAACTGTGCAACTGATTCTGCTCTTTTACTGCAATCTTTATAACCTGATTTGGTATCTCAGTTTCAAAAACGAAAAAACCCTAACTAATCTCTGAGTTCTGATCTGTTTTCTCTGCCTAAGATACAGATTGTTTTTTATTGTCTTATCCCAATAAGGATTTCGTGAAACCCAGGCAAAAGGGTCGAAATACTTTATTCGGAGAGTGAATTATACACGATTCAATCAATCATCCAGGATTATCAATTTACCCTAACCCCAATTTCTAACACAAAAGCAGCTAATCTTACCAACAGAATCACAATGGCTGCTGTTCAGATACATATCAATGAAACAACAATATCAAAAACAGCTAATCTTCGCAAACCTTTAGTTGCCAATTTTGATTCTTTTTCTATTCCTTCTCTTTCCTACCCTGCCAATGAAACAACAATATCAACTTAAGATGCTTCTTTTATAAGTATTTTTTTTATCAAGAAATGTAATATTATAAAAAAAATACAGGCCTAAAGATAAAGCATAGGGATGCCCAAGTCCGAAAGTAAACTGATAAAGAAAGCAGTGACTAGACTAAAGTAAGCAATGATGGAGCTGGACTTGAGAGTTTGATTGAGTTTAACTCTCAAGCCAATAAGCCTCTCTCGAGCTGAGCTTCAGTGAAGCCAAGCCTTCGCTCCAAGCAAATAGTTAGTAATTCATTTTTCTTTCTCGTGAGCACGATTTTTGAAATCCTACAGAGATTGACCACTATGAAATTTCCATAACATAAACTAATATTAAAGAACATGAGATAATAAATATTATCATAACTGTCACTCTCTCTAACCATAACCCAGTTCCCTGATAAAGAACCACATTTGACTTATCAATGTCATCTTTTTCACAGGAGTTTTAATGAGAATTCACATGTATTTTCAAGAAGCAGCATGAAAATCAGAGTACACTTAATGTAATTTACAAAGATTGCGGTTCTGCTCTCTAGAACTAAGAAAACTAGTTAAACATTGATCCGTTGTCAATTTGACTTTGTAGAGTCAAAAAGCAACTCTTTCGGTGACAAATGGAATGCAATATGTTGTCGCACATACATTTGTTTAATTCAGGTAATGGATTTTTTTTGAGGTGTTCGATAAGCGTATTCTTTACTTTCTTGAATATTTTGGCCCACCGACTGCTTAAGCTCATGGCTTAAAAAAAGAGATTTTTTTTTAATGTTTTATTGACTAGAATTTATCCCTTTTTTTGTGCAATTTGGGGCTTGATTTGGTATGCGTAAAACTTCCTGATCTGTTTTGTTTCTCTCCCTTCCTTTTTGTTTTTATCTTAAAAAACAGGGAGATTTGAAAAGGTTTATTGACTCGAAGGGAAGCTTCTGAAGAACCCAGCCATTCACAATTTATTCAGGTATAGATATCTAGTTCAACACTTGTATTGTTTTGCTGTTATGGTCATATGTATCATTTAGTAACTTATTTTTTTTTAAAAAAAATAGGCACTCATTTTGCGCAGAGAACATATTTAAGAACAAAAAATGGCCTGGCAGTATACATTTTTGAGAACATTAATTTGCATCTTTCAAATTTGTTGCTTGGTTTGCTTATTTTGTGAAAAAGCTATTAGTATTAATGAGATATGGTCATTTGGTAACTACTTTAACTAATTTGTTTGTTCCTATGTATTTTGTATCCCTATTGTGCTACTCAGGTATAAAATTTCCAATATGAATTTGTCTTCTCATTTTATTCTGAATCACGTTTATGGAAGTTTTGTGAAACTTGATGTTATGGTCAATTATGATTGTCACTCTCTTCTTGTTAAGTCTGCTTCTCTGAGTTATGTTTGGTTCGTTTTTAAATCCTGCTCATTGCATAGAAAATAAACACTCCCTCCGTCCCGAAAATTATGTTCCCTCTTTTTTTTTTACCTGCCTTTCCCCTTTTGTCACAACCTGCCTCTCACAATATATAGAATTTGCTGAATTTTGTTAATTCATTAATACTCCCTCATTGTTTTTTGTTCATGAATTTGCTGAATTTTCTTGTTCCTTTCTTGAAAATATAATCATGTTTATAGGATTAATTTGTTTTGCAGGAAACATGTCTCTTAATCGTGATTGGATGTATAGGGATGGTTATGAGAATTCGGGTTTCGTAGAAAACTTCTTAAAAGGGGTAGAAGGTTTTCTTGATTTTGCTTTTTCACACCCTGAGTGTATGGCTGGTGGCATGATACGGTGTCCTTCAATTAAATGTGATTTTGGCATTTATAAGACACGAGAGTGTGTGAGAATGTGCTTACTTAATAATGGGTTTGTGCCTGATTATAAAAGGTGGAGTAGACACGGGAATCGAACATTGAGTTGGAAAATGCTAATGTAGATAATGAGAGAAATGAGAATTGGGCTAGTGAAATGTTAAGGGAAGCTGTCGGTCCAAACTATGATACATACAATGAGAACCCTAATGCACAATCAAAAAAGTTTTTTGATTTATTTGAGTCTTGTAATGAACCATTGTGGGAAGGGTGTGACTCTTACACCAAGCTCACCGCTGTAAGTCAATTGTTGCACTTGAAAACTGAGTATGGGATTCCCAATAAGGGGATTGATGCGCTATTGACATTTATAAAGCAAATGTTGCCAAAGGATGAGAAATTGCCAAAATCATATTATAAATGTAAATCGTTAATGAAGGGTCTAGGTTTGCCTCATGAGAAAATACATGCATGTGAGAATGATTGTGTTTTGTTTTGGGGAAGAACAAAGACTTGATAACGTGTCCTACGTGTGGCGAGTCTAGGTACAAAAACCTGGATAATGCTATAATTGAGAAACGTAAGCCTATACCAAAAAAAATCATGCATTATTTTCCTCTCATTCCTAGGCTTCAAAGACTTTATTTGTCATAAAAAACTGCTGAACACATGAGGTGGCATAGTGAAAAACGTATGGATGTTGAGGGTGAGATAAGACACCCCGCTGATGGAAAGGCTTGGAAAGATTTTGATCACAATTATCCGACCTTTGCAGCGGATTCTCATAACATCAGACTAGGATTAGCAACTGATGGGTTCAATCCTTTTGGGCACTCTAGTAAGCCACACTCAACATGGCCTGTCTTTGTCGTCCCATATAATCTACCACCATGGATGTGCATGAAGCCCGCATATATGTTTATGCCTCTAGTTATTCCAGGCCCAAAAGGCCCTGGTAGAGAGCTTGATGTGTTTCTAGAGCCACTAATAGAGGAACTGAAGACATTATGGAATGTAGGGGTTAATAGTTATGACATTTCTCTAAAACAAAATTTTACTTTAAAGGCTATGTTAATGTGGACTATCAGTGACTTCCCTGCCTATGGTATGTTGTCTGGTTGGATTACACATGGAAAGTTGTCATGTCCTGTTTGTATGGATAACACTATTGCTTTTACTCTCAAAGAGGGTCGGAAGCCATGTTACTTTGGGTGTCATCGTCGCTGGTTGAAATCTACACATAGATTCCGATCGGACAAGAAAAACTTTAACAACAAGACTGAGAGAAAGTTAGCTCCTCCACGAAAAACGGGTGATCAAATTTTAGATCAGATTAATCAATTTGATTCGATCACTTTTGGGAAGGGGATAAATAGTGACGAAAAAATTGCAGGTTTTGGGGTTGAGCATCATTGGACTAAGAAGAGTATATTTTTTGAGTTACCTTATTGGCACACCCTTTTGATTCGACATAATTTGGATTTGATGCACATTGAAAAAAATGTTTTCGATAATGTTTTTAATACGGTTATGAATGTCAAGCAAAAAACCAAAGACAACCATAAAGCCCGAGCTGATTTGGAAACTCTTTGTATAAGACCTGAATTGTAAAATTGGGTCACAATCAGAAGCCAATGATGCCAAAAGCCAAGTATACTTTGACCAATGAACAAAGCAAACAAGTGTACGAGTGGGTCCAATCACTAAAAGTTCCGGACCGGCATGCCGGGAACATTTCTCGTTGTGTTAATCCTAAAGAGTGCAAGATATCCGGGCTTAAGACACATGATTGTTATATTTTAATGGAAAGATTTCTCCCAAACGCATTCCGTGAATTCCTGCCCAAGGATGTGTGGGAACCCTTGAATGCACTTAGCCGGGTTTTTAAGAATATATGCTCAAAGGTGTACAAAGAAGATGAATTAGAGAAGCTTGAATTAGATATAATCGAAACGTTGTGTAGGCTTGAGATTTCCGCCTTCCTTCTTTGATTCAATGGAGCATTTACCCATTCACTTAGAATATGAGGCTAAGGTGGGGGGACCTGTCCAATATCGCTGGATGTATCCATTTGAAAGGTAATCTCCTAAAATCTTGTTTGGTTTCAGTTTCATGGTAGACTTTTATCTATATAACATTTTTTTAAATAACACTTTTATCTATATAACATATATATCATTCTTATGAAGGTGTATGCAATACCTTTAAAGGAAAGTGCGAAACAAAGCATGTCCAGAGGGCTCAATTGCTCAAGCATCTTGGGTCGAGGAAGCTGCCAATTTTTGTTCGCATTATTTTGACCCCCTTATTGAAACCAAGCTTAATAGAGTTGATCGAAATGATGATGGGATTCAAGAAGAACCAAATGGAACACTACCAGTTTTTGCCCCTAATGGTCGTCAACTTGGCAAGGGAAAACCTCGGTTTTTGTCATGTGAGGAGGTTGATGCAATAGGTTTATATATATTTCTAAATTGTGATTATGATAGGGCTTATGATAAAATAAAGTAAGTAAACATACGATAATTTTATGATTTGATTCACCCTTTATTTAAATTCAATTCTAATATAATAAGTTTTGTTATTATATTTTTTTTCCAGTGAACATAGAGCAATAGTACAAGAACTTCACCCAAATATGACAGAAAATCACATAGAGGAAGAACACCATCGAACTTTGTTTAAATGGTTCCATCATCAGTTTAAGAGGGACAATGATAAAAATTTGAGGATATTAGCAAAGGGACCCTATAAAGATGTCACAAGTTTTCAGCGATTCCTTGTAAATGGCTTCCGGTTTCATACTAATAAACTAGAGACAGGGAGGGTAACTCAAAGTTCTGGAGTAGTAGTGAAGGGAAATAACTACGGTGATGATGAGTGTGACTATTATGGACACTTGGTGGAAGTCCTTGAGGTACACTATCACGAAGGCAACACTGTTCATTTGTTCAAATGTGAATGGTATGATCCAAAAAAAAGGGGTTGAAGTTGACAAATATGGGTTTTCAAAGGTGAACACAAAATCTAGATTAATGTCATACGAGCCATTTGTAATTGCATCTCAGGTTTTGCAAGTTTTCTATGCAAATCCTGTTTCAAAAAAAAATCAAGGTTGGTCTAGTGTTATCACTACAAAGCCAAGGAGTACATATGATGTTAAGGAAAATGATGGAGATGGAGATGCAAATACATATCAAGAAGATGAGATTGGTGTTGTAAATTTGTCTAATTTTGAAAACTAAGTTCTAATTATAATTTTTAATACATATGTTTGTAATTTTTGTTCTTTGTTTAATTTGATGATATGTATTTTTTCTTTCATCATACAGGAAGATGTTTTGGGTCGTGGACCAACTCAAATTGAAAGGTTCACTGAAACTCACCTTAAAAAGAAGAAAAGTACCGACAATAACAATAAGATATGGGTTACCAAAGAAGCTGAGAATCTTCAGGTATGTGTTTCTTTGTGGAGTGTTTGGTTCAATCTGGTATGGTACATATGGGATTTAATTCTTGGCTGTTGTGAAGTTTTTTAGTCAAATGGTATGGTAATTATGGGATTTAATATTCTATTTGGGGGGGGGGTGGATTTCATTCTTGGCTGTTGTTATATAATATGATTGTTGTGAATGCGAAATACTATTGGTTAATGACTGGGAATTTAAGGGCTTGTTTGATAACTGGTGCTACAAATGCTGCTGCTGAATGTTCTTTCTCTCCTTGCTTTCTGTAAAAATTGGAAATCACGAGTTCCGCCAAAGTCATAAACCCAAATTGACTTTGCTGGTAGCTTTCTAAGTTGGAGCATTTGAGAGAAGCTGTTGACTGAGAAGTTTAATGAGGGTTATGAATTTGACAAGAGTGAAGATAATTTGATTTTGCTTTGATAAATTGGCCCTGCACCCAAATTAATTTTGCTGGTAACTTTAATTTGGAGCATTTGAAGCTTACCATGTATAATGGATTTGACATGGATGAATCTGATTTAAGATGGTTTGATAATTTGTTGTAAATAACGGTTACTTGATACCCATTTCTGTCATACTCCTTCCGTCCTATTTTAAGAGTCAAAAAATGGACGGGTTCAAGAATTAAGGGAAATGTAATGTGTTGTGAGTGTTGATGTTTGGGTAGGAGAGAGAAAGTGGGGTAGAGAAGAGTTAGTGGATAACATGTTGTGAGTATGACATGTATGACTCACTTTCCATTTTAAGATTTTGATTCTTAAAATGAGATTTTTTTTAGGAAATTTTTGACTCTTAAAATGAAACAGAGAGTAAATCATTATTCATGGGAATGGGTTATGGCTGTAACTATTGGGGAGTGAATAATCAACAATAGCAATTACGGTAGAGGTGGTGAAGATGTAAGAACAAGAAAAATTGAAAAAGAAGATTGTTATATAAACTCTGAATTACTGAAATTGATCCATCTCATGCTTTGATCAGTTGTACAATGAAAAATAACTTTGAGGGAAAGCAAGAGAAAAAGAATGGTTGTCAAACGCATGTTCATTTTTTTTTTAATTTTGGTGGAAAGGAAACGGAAAGGAATAGGAGCATAAATGTATTTCTCTTTCTAACTGTGATACAGAAACATAAATGGTTACCAAACATAGTTTAAATGACTCGTTTGGTGTGTTTCTGAGGCGTTTGCTTGACAGCTTATGTACATAGATTGTTTAGTGCTTTTGGATAATGGCAGTGCTCTTCTTGGTATTAGTCCATAGCAATTTTTTATACTCATATTTACTTTCTTTTTCTTGAAACTTTTTGGTCTGCTCTCCCTATAAATATTGGTTCCTCCTTCCAATATAGTATCCACTTTTACACTTACTTTACTTCTACATTTTCTTAATCTCTGTGCAAAAAAAGGTATGACTCTTACTCCGGGACGGAGAGTATAAATTTATAAATTTATACTCTCCTTGCGACATTGTAATGGGTTTATGTCATTTGTGCGACATTGCAAAAAAAGGTATTTTTTCTTTCAACATACAGGAAGATGTATTATAGATCATTTTAGAAATGTATTTATCGTTAAATGAGTCTTTTTTTTAAAACAAAAGACTCAGCAGCTCATTCATTATCTTGCTTTTGGTAAACCTGAGCTTGTGGTTGGAGGTGTCTTATATGTGCAATCCAATTAAATTGATTCAATCTCATCAATTTCTTTGTTCCATACACAGGAGGTCTACGCCAAAGATTTGCGTGAATTGAATGGCTTAGACCCAACAGCTCCTGTTAATGGTATTTTGCACCCTGGATGTGACCCAACAGCTCCTGTTAATGGTATTTTGCACCCTGGCTGATTGGACGGCCAGGTGAGGGATGGTCCAAGCGTTCGAGTAACGCTTCATCAGTTGATTATGCAGCATATGTTGTATCATAGTTCTAACTAGGTGTTTTGCATATATTTTGAACTAGTGAAACAGTTGGTGATCTAGTTAGTTTCTTTTTTTGGACTGGTGAAAAAATTGGTGAAACATTTTGTTGCCAATTTATGTTTAAAGGCTTATGTTTTTGCAAATTTCAGTTTCATTTTATGTTATATATCTTTTTCAACATGCTTGGTTGGGATGGGTAATAGGCTTGGCATTGAGGTTCTGTAACAAGCTATTGCAAGAAAAAAAAAAAAGGCGATACGCAATGGCTATACCCGTCTCACATTTTAATTAAAATTAAAATTAAAAATAAAATATTTACAATAAGCGATTGAAAACCAATCGCATAAGATTGAAAAGGGGTAATAGGCGATGGCTTTATCCGTCTATTTTAATTAAAATTAAATTAAAAATAAAATATTTACAATAAGCGATTGAAAAGCAATCGCATAAGATTGCAAAAGGGGTAATA
This sequence comes from Campanula takesimana, assembly GCA_026119855.1. Taxonomy (NCBI): domain Eukaryota; kingdom Viridiplantae; phylum Streptophyta; class Magnoliopsida; order Asterales; family Campanulaceae; genus Campanula; species Campanula takesimana. Next base: position 252,999 of record JAOWBW010000139.1, read on the forward strand.
AGCGATGGCTTTATCAGTGTATTTTAATTAAAATTAAATTAAAAATAAAATATTTACAATAAGCGATTGAAAAGCAATCGCATAAGATTGCGAAAGGGGTAATAAGCGATGGCTTTATCCGTCTATTTTAATTAAAAAAAATATATCCACAATAAGCGATTGAAAAACAATCACATAAGATTGAAAAAGCGGTAATAGGCGATGGCTTTATCCGTCTCCTTATGTATCATAGTTTTTGCGATGGCCAACACATTAAATTATTATTATTTTTTTTAAAAAAATATTATATTCGATTGAAAAGCAATCGCATATTATGAGAAACATTCTGCGATGGCTAAAACAATCGCCTATACCTTTAGCGACAGGGGTATAGGCGAAGGTCATGTCGATGATTTAATCCATCGCAAAACCTAAAACGCGATGGATTTCTACCTATACGCGATTGTTTTTAGCCATCGCAGAAAGGTGTTTCTCTTGTAGTGTTGGCCGTTCCGGTTCCGTTTGGCCATCCCTAGTAACATGATGTAGATTTGCTAAAAAAAACATACTCCCTCCGTCCCGGTACCGTCCCGGTTTAAGGTTCTTAGTTTGAATTTACACGCTTATTAAGAAACCAAGACAAATTTGAGTCAAGAAAGTGGTGCGTGGAGGATATAATTGTACATTCATAAAGCAAGTGGGTGAAAATTAGATGGGTAAGTGATAATTTTTAGTAATATATGAACTTGGTGAGGACAAGGATGTCCAAAACACTATTCATCTTTTGCTATTTAAGGAATAAAGCAACTAAGAACCTTAAACTAGGACATACCAAAAAGGAAACTAAGAACCTTAAAATGGGACGGAGGGAGTATATACATATGTCTATATATATATATATATATATATATATATATATATATATGTAGATGCTCAAATGAGAACCTAAATATTGTGAGAACCGTGAGAACTTGGATACATTAGGTAAGAACCTAATGTATCCAAGTGAACCATTGGATACATTAGTTTTTACCTAATGTATCGAAGTAATGTATCCAAGTGAACCATTGGATACATTAGGTAAAAAACCTAATGTATCCAAGTTCTCACGATATTTAGGTTCTCACAGGAGCAGAACCACATTAGGTGAGAACCATGAGAACCGATGATAACCATTGGATTAGACACAAATCAAGGGTATAGATTACTTTTTTAGTTTAAAAATTCGGTGGTATTCTTGTAATTAGGTTGACTGGCAAAGGGAAGGGCAAAATACAATGTGTTTTCTAGAATCTGTCACGTTATCACCCAAAATTTCCCTAAATTTTCAAAATAAAATATTTCATTAACTATAAGTCGAAAAAATAATCTGAGAACACTTATTTTTTCGTCTCGACGAGACGAATCAAACTACATCTCTAAAGATAGAGTTTTGAAAAAAATAATATTGAACAACGTCTAATTTTCAAAATACGCTTAGATACATTAATGGTTAGCTATTGTATCCAAATTCCCACGGTTCTCACGATATTTAGGTTCTCACATGAGCACGACCATATATATATATATATATATACATATATAGGGTCATGCTCTTGTGAGAACCCAATTACATGAGAACCATGAGAACTAAGGATAGCCATTAGATTAGACACAAATAAAGGGTTTAGATTACCTTTTTAGTTTAAAAATTCGGTGGCATTCTTGTAATTAGATTGACAAACAAAGGGAAGGGAAAAATACCATGTGTGTTCCAGAATTTACCACGTCATCACCCAAAATTTTCCAAAATTTTCAAAATTAAATATCTCATTAACCGTAAATCGAAAAAATAATCAGAGAACACTGATTTTTTTGTCTCGGCGAGACGAATCAAACTACATCCCTGAAGATAGGATTTAAAAAAAAATAATATTCAACAACGTCTAATTTTTAAAATACGCTTAGATACAATAGGTGTTTGCCTATTGTATCTAACTGAATTGTAATGAACATTGTATTGGATACAAATGGCTATTTAGTTATTGTATCTAACAGCAATGTGTCAACATTGCTGTTGGATACAATAGGTGTTTGTCTATTGTATCTAACTGAATTGTTATGAACATTGATGTTGGATACAAATAGCTATTTAGCTATTGTATCTAACAATAACAATTCAACATTGTTGTTGTATACAATAGGTGTTTGCCTATTGTATCTAACTGAATTGTTATGAATTGTATTGGATATAATAGCTATTTAGCTATTGTATCTAATAGCAATGTGTCAACATTGCTGTTGGATACAATAGGTGTTTGGTTATTGTATCTAACTGTATTGTTATGAACATTGCATTGCATAAAACAGGGGAGTAGCTAGTGTATCCAATAATAATGTGTATGAACATTGCCGTTGGATACAAATAGCTATTTAGCTATTGTATCTAACAACAATGTGTCAACATTGCTGTTGGATACAATAGGTGTGACACATTGCTGTTAGATACAATAGGTGTTTGCCTATTGTATCTAACTGAATTGTTATAAAAATTGTATTGGATACAAATGGCTACTTAGCTATTGTATCTAACAGCAATTTGTCAACATTGCTGTTGGATACAATTGGTATTTGCCTATTGTATTTAACTGAATTGTTATGAACATTGCTGTTGGATACAAATAGCTATTTAGCTATTGTATCTAACAGCAATGTGTCAACATTGCTGTTGCCTGTTGGATACAATAGGTGTTTGCCTATTGTATCCAACTGAATTGTTATGAACATTGTATTGGATACAATATGTGTTTGGCTATTGTATCTAACTGTATTGTTATGAACATTGCATTGCATACAACAGGGGAGTAGCTAGTGTATCCAATAACAATGTGTATGAACATTGCTGCTGGATACAAATAGATATTTAGCTGTTGTATCTAACATCAATGTGTCAACATTGTTGTTGGATACAATAGGTGTTTGCTTATTGTATCTAACTGAATTGTTATGAACATTGTATTGCATACAACAGGGAAGTAGCTAGTGTATCCAATAGCAATGTGTATGAACATTGCTGTTAGACACAATAGCTATTTAGCTATTGTATCTAATATCAATGTGTCAATATTGCTGTTGGATACAATAGGTGTTTGCCTATTGTATCTAACTGAATTGTTATGAATATTGTATTGGATACAATAGCTATTTAGCTATTGTATCCAATAGCAATGTGTCAACATTGCTGTTGGATACAATAGGTGTTTGGCTATTGTATCTAAGTGTATTTTTAAAATTTCATTGTTATTTAATATTTTGTTTCAAAACCCTATCTTTAGGGATGTAGTTTGAATCGTCTCGTCGAGACAAAAAAATCAGAGTTTTCGAAAGAAAAAAATCGACTTATAGATATTGAGATATTTTATTTTAAAATTTGAGGAAAATTATTTATGATGACGTGGCATGCCTTTAAAGAGATGGTTCATATATGACGTTATGTCTAGCTCCATTTTTTACCTCATTGTTTAGATTAATTTCAAAAATGCCATTGCTTCTCCTTCTTATTGTGTCTTAATCTCAACCATTCAACAATTTTAATCCAATGGTGGTTATTGGTTCTCATGGTTCTCACAAAATTTAGGTTCTCATTTGAGCACCTACATATATATATATATATATATATATATATATATATATATATATATATATATATATATATATATATATATAAATATATATATATAAATATAGTCCTGCTCCTGTGAGAACTAAATTACATGAGAACCATGAGAACCATTACTAGCCTTAGGATTAGGATTAAATGGATTGTCCAGATTAGAGGTAAAAACATAACTAGGCGGTGGCAATTTTGAAATTAAAGGAGACGCGAGGGCATAATGGTCATATCGCTTTAAAAACATAACGCGCGCTGAAGTCGGGAAAGGCGAGTTCCATAGATACAGAAGGTATTTCCTACTGTATCCAATGTTTACTTGGATACATTTAGGCAAAAACTAATGTATCCAATGTTCACTTGGATAATTCATTGGATACATTACTTGGATACATTAGGTCAAAACTAAATGTATCCAATGTTTACTTGGATACATTTATGCAAAAACTATTGTATACAATGTTCACTTGAATAATTCATTGGATACATTATGTCAAAACTAAATGTATCCAATGTTTACTTGGATACATTTAGGCAAAAACTAATGTAACCATTGTTCTCTTGGATAATTCATTGGATACATTACTTGGATACATTAGGTCAAAACTAAATGTATCCAATGTTTATTTGGATACATTTAGGCAAAAACTAATGTATCCAATGTTCACTTGGATAATTCATTGGATACATTAGGTCAAAACTAAATGTATCCAATGTTTATTTGATACATTTAGGCAAAAACTAAGTGTATCTAATAAAATCCGACTTATTACAAAAATGCCACCGTCTCCCTTTCTGTCGTCGACGTGTTCATCGCAGAGCCACAAATAAGAACATAACGATACAATACCTGTTTTGCCCTTGAAGTTCCAACTTATTTCAAAATTGCCACCGCGTCATGCTCCCTCCAAGTCTGATCTGCGCCGTCCATTTTTTTCTAATACAACGGCTGCTGTTGGTTCTCACGGTTCTCACGATATTTAGGTTCTCATTTGAGCACCTACCTATATATATATATATATATTCCTACTACAATCAAATTGAACAAGAAGCCAAAGAGGAGCAAATATGAGTAATGGTACAAATCTAAACCAACCAACCACGTACCAATCGTACCAAATACATTTGGTATACCAAAAGTTGGTATATGGTATACATATCTTATTTTGGTTGGTATATCGTACCAACTTTGAAATTTTGGTTGGTACACGGTATGAATATTTGACTTTGGTTGGTATACCAAGTACCAACATTATTTAAAAATGTGTTAAATTATTAATTATATACCTAGATAACCTTTGATCGGTTGAGATGTATATTTAGTTTTTTATTTAAAAACAATAACTTTTCTATTACATGTATTTCTATGTGAAAGTTCCTTATAAGTCAAGTTGTAAAAATCTCCAATAAATTAATTTAATTTCTATTGTATAATAAAATCGTAGTGCATGTTTGCTTTTACCATTTTTAAATGCATGGTTCACCTTTTATTCTTTATATTATACACTAATAAATGAAAATTGCAAAAAAAAAAAATGTTCAAACAACATTTGTTTTTTTTTTTTTTTTTTTTGTACTTCAATTCAATTCATACTTGGTCCCTAATAATATCAGCAGTTATGTGTGAAAGTATTGCAATTTAAGTTAACCAAAAGGTACAACTAAGTAAGAGGGCCCTACCGGGTTCGAACCGGTGACCTATCGATCTGCAGTCGATTGCTCTACCACTGAGCTAAGGACCCATTTGTGTTATTCGCTTGTAAACATAATTGTAAACCGGATCTGCAGCCATGTTTACCCGCTATTGATATTTAAAAAAAACAATAAAAATATTGGTGCATATTTCGTTCATTTTGAAATCTTTAAGAAATGGTGTGAGTGATGCAAGTGTTGTGAGTATAAAAATAAAGTGGGAGAGAATAGTAAGTTGATTGGTGTTGTGAGTATAAAAGTAAAGTAGGAGAGAAAATGAGTAGGAGGAATAGTAAAAATTCTTTGTCATTTTTTAAAGTTGACATATACTCTGGGACGGACTAAAAAGGAAAGGTGGACATATACTCTGAGACAGAGGGAGTAATAAATTTTGTTTTACCCAATTTTGATTGAGTCAGTCTTATGAAAAACCTGTTTTACACTAAAAGATATGTAAACCTGTTTTATGTTAAGAGAATATGAGTTTTACACTAAAATGAATGTAAAACATGTTTTTTTTTTCTCGAGATTTTCACATTTTATTAAGATTTTTTTTAATGCACCCTTTTGAAAATTTCATGGGTCCTGATTTATCCCGAGTGTGAAATAAAAGAAGAGTTAATGGAATGAGGTTTTTGAATGGAGAACTATTCTAAAGTTTAAATTAGTGCAAATTAAAGTTTAAACTTTATAAATATTCTTAACCGAAGGGATAAAGGTTGTAAGAAACTTCAGTTGTTGGTTCACACTTTTTTTTTTTTTTTTTTTTTCCTGGTCTCACTCTACCCAGCACTCTATCACATTCTTCTTTTTAGCCAACCACAACTTAAATAATTTACTGCAAAGTTGGTTTTTGAATTAGAATATATTCTTGTTTTTATCTTTATGGGTAGTTTTATATCAGTGATTGGGGCAACATGCAATTTGTTGGACTTTTTTTTTTCTTCCGTTTTTCTATCGTGTGCCCTAAGGGCATATGATAAAGATTAATTATGGTACTTGTAATTATAGCAGTTTTACTTAAAAGTTTTTTTTTTTTTTTTTTATTATTATTATTATTATTATTATTATTTACTGGAAACTTGTGGGACGGAGTTAGGGATGGGGGTATATAGTGTATGACATAGTATAATGGTTTAAAGTGACAAAAAAAATTGATAGTAAACCCTGAGCTTATAATAAGGTTTACTCCCTCCAGTCTCAGTCTCAGAATGAATATCCAAAAAAAATCAAATTTTCTCTGTTAGCTAGAGGATGAGCAAAAAAGAATGGTCTTGAACTTATGAGCTTGATTCATTAATCATTAACTTACCAAGCTTCAAATCCATATAGTTATATATATAACTTATCTATGGTAAAAATCAGTGAAAGTTTCTGAAGTAAAAGTATACTCCCTCCCTCTGTCCCGCCCGTAATAGGATTTTGGTAGCCTTTTTTATACTTTGACCATGTAATTTAAATAAGAAATAATTATCCTAATATAAATTTAAAAATTGTTATTGGGAGTATTATTAATTGGGATACAATAATAATTTTTATATTTTTATTTGGATTATTATATTTTCTTCAAAAGACTTGGTTTATCAAAATCTTATTTCGGACGGGACGGAGGGAGTATACAGTATAGATCATGTGGATACTTTTTTTACTCCATGGGTTATAACTCGTCAAAAATACAGCAAGTGTCTATTATGATTTATGCACGTTATTAAGAATAAAAGCGGACACTCATTTAGGGAAAGAGAAATTACATAAACGTGCTGCTTAAAGACATTGTATTACCCAAAGGACAACAAAACCAAAAGAATTTAAGTCAAAATACGGATTTTAGTTAGAAATATATCGTTGTTGTCAGTAGATTGTGAGCCCAAGTTTAGTCTCAAGTCTCAACAAATGCGACTTTTTTTTTTTTCTTATATACTTCTTAATTTGCAAGTAATTACTAAATAAAACGCAACAGCTCTTCAAGAAAATCAGATATTTGATGTTACCACGAAGAAACTAAGAATCTAGGTTAAGCCCAAGATAAATATATCGGGCTTGAGGAAGGCCCAAATCAATACAAGGAGAAAGGCTAGAAAAGGATACGACAATTCGGAAACTAGGAGAGGTAAAGGAAGCCCATCGGGCCGAGAAGAATCTGGCCCAACCAAGATAAAGGTAAATAAAGCGACGTCAAGAGAAAAGGCGACTTAAGAAAGTCCATAAGGTTGGCGACAAAGAGAGGAAGGTACAAAAAATGTGATGAGAAAGGACCCCACCTAATCTGTTAGAGTTAATGTTTAAGATGTGCAGGCGTGTAAAGAGTCCAAATAACAGCCCAGGAGCCACCAATAAGAGGACGACACATGGCATGAGGAGCATGGAAAGTGTGACTTTGGGCACGAGTTTGGCACATGTCACCCTAGTATAAATAGAGGAAAACGTCATTGGTGAAAGGTAATCTCTATTTTTTTTCTGTAAACACGTATACACGCACCAGATTTACTTTCTCTCTCCAAATCATAAATCTTACTCTCACGCCGGAGGGGCTTCCGCCGGAGTTGCCCCCGGCATAGTGACGTGTGTTGCTTGTGCAGGCCTGGCTCGTGAATTGATGCTGAGTTTCCATTCCTAGACTACACCCTGAGATCAATGCTCCGGACCTGATTAAACCACCGGCGCATCAATTGGTTCCGTTGCCGGGAAACGAACCTTTCAGAGCTAAGGCGTGACAAGTAATCGGGGTAAGTTTGGATTTCAGAGAGAACGAATTTGCAATTTGTACAAGTTTTGTGAAACTTTTGGGTGATAAACTCGTTTGGAGTGAATTCTTGGGTGACGAGGGAGGTTAGATTGGAAAGTTTGAAGTTATTTAGAGAGCGCTGGGAGTAGAGTTGCATTTTCGGGGTAGATCTATTAGCAATTCATTCATGCCTGAGGTAACTCCAATTAAGAATATGTTAGCAAACGTCGGCCATTTGCTGGGAGCCGGAATTTCAAATCCCACTGGGGAGAATGACGACGTCACTAGCAGAGATGTCGTGGGAGTACTTGGAGAAAAGGATCAATGGGATATTACTGAAAGGGAAATAGCTCTACGAAGGTTAAAAGGAAAGGGGGAGCAGCGGCAAATGGCCCCAACGGCTGAGCAAGAGGAAGAAATAAGAAGATTGACAGAGCAGAATCAGATGCTGTTACAACTAATGGCTAACAATGCCAAGCTAATGGCATTAGGGCAGGCGCCGACAATTGTTCCAATGAAAGAGGTGGATATCGAGAAGGAAACAGGAGATGAGGAGGCTAGAAACCAAAGAGACGGGCTTAACTCTTCAAGGCGGGAAAAAAAATTCCAACAGACCAATAAAGAGGTTGTATTACCGCCAAAGGGAGAGATAGGCAAAAGGACAGACGAGAAGAGGCCAGAGGAGATGACGCATAAAAGAAGACACGGACCAAAAGAAGGTGTGAATCAGGTAGGAAGGCTTCAAGGCTTAGAACCACAAGTAATTCAGGAGAATGGGAAGAAGTTCAAGGTGTATCACCAGCCAGCAAATACATATGAAGATTCTGTATGGTACGAATATGAGGATGAGAATGACGAGGATGGGATATCCGTAGGTGGTGATCGAGGTTTTCAAGATAAGCGGGATAATGCTGGGAATAAAGGGCGAATCGACATAACTCAGTGGGGAGAAAACATGCGGGCTGAGCAGGAGCGAGATGAGAAGAATATGGAACTAATGAAACGTGTTATTCAATTGGAAATAAAAATGAGTGGAAACAATCGTGATTCTTTCTCTTCCCCCTTTATCAAAAGCATTCAAGAGGCCGAGCCAGACCCCACCTTCCGCTTGCCCGACTTAGTTAAATACGATGGAACGACGGCGGCAAGAACTCATGTGGGCAGTTTTGAGGTTACCATGAGTTTGCTTACCCGAGTGGATTCATTACTATGCAAGGCTTTTGATAGTACATTGAAGGCCCATGCTCTAGAATGGTTCTTGTCCCTTCCAGCTGGGACAATCTTGGGTTATGATGACTTGAAAGAATTTTTTTTAAGGAAATTTGGGTTTGTGGGAATTCAATCAATGGGGCGACAAGACTTATGCTTAATAAAACAAAAGGAAGGAGAGAGCGTGGCAAAGTTCGCGGAAAGATTTTTGAAGGTAGCGGAAAGGGTTATGGATATAGATGACAACTACGTAATTGGGTTATTCATGGCCGGCTTGTTGCCTGGATATCTCTTACGAGAATTGGGCATGCGGCTTCCCGGAACGATTGAAGAACTAAAGGTAAGAATCAATGGGTATTGCCAAGGAGAAGCCAGATTTGAGGCTCAGAATCAATCTTATGTCGCCCCTAAAAGGACGGGAAGGGATCGTGTAGAATATGTAAGTCCGAATGAAGGAAATCGAGGTCAGAGAGGCGAATGGAATGGAGGAAGAGGCGGAGGACGAGGATATGGTCCTAATCAAGGAGGAGGACGAGGCAGGGGGCGAGAAAGGCGATTCTCAAAGTTAAATGCTCGACCAAGCGAGATACTTAGAAACGTAGAGTTCCCACCTGCATTTGAGATGAATGAAAGCCAGCGGCGAGACATGGGCCGATATTGTGAGTACCATCATGCCAATGGACATGCCACGGATGATTGCATGAATTTAAGGAGGCTGATTCAAGGAAAAATTGACGCTGGGCAATTGCAAGAGTATGTGCAAGTGGAACAGGTGGGAGTCCCTCAGCTTGAAAATCAGGTGGATATTTTCGTCATCAACCACCCTGCCACGATAAATCAGTTGCGGGATCAGATCATGACCTTGGACTATACCGTTAATATACCGGCCTTCCCGCCTGATGAAGATAGAGTGATAAGCTTCACCAGGCAGGAATTGGCAGCTACAGTGACTCATGCCTGCCAGCCCATTATCATTAGCTTTAGAATGGGTAATAAGAACATGCACAGGGTGATGGTGGACACTGGAGCTGGGAGAAATATTCTCTACTACGAGGCTTTCAAGCAGATGAATTTCACTGAAGCTAATCTCTTGCCGCACCATGGTTATTTGGAAGGATTTACTAATCACACGGTAAAACCAAAAGGGATAATCAGGCTTATGGTCGAAGTAGGGGATCCGAGGGATGGGAGAGTAAAGTCCAAATTGGTGGAATTCGTAGTACTTGATCTGGTATCCTCGTATAATGCCATTGTGGGCACCCCTTTTATGCAGCAGTTCGAGATGGTAGCATCCATTCCGCATCAAAGAGTGAAGTTTCCTACAGCCAATGGGATAGGGTGCGTTTTGAGTACGCCAAAAGTGGCTCTCAAGCGACAACTTGAAATACAGCAAGAGAGGGCAGCGAATGTGAACTCGCTAACAACAGCCCAGGTCGCCAAAAAAGCCAAAGGAGGATTTATTGGAGTAATTGCCGACTGTGAAGAAGGATGGGAAGAAACAGAAAGTATGCGACAAAGTTCAGCAATAATCCCGACAAATTACGGGGTACATGACTCTATAATGCAGCAAGATACCATAGATAATGGTGGAGATGATGAGATGGGAGAGGGTGAGGAGCAAAAAGAAGAAGGAAAATTAGTGTCCGAAAATAATGCCCTGACAGCTAAGTTAATGATAGCTGAGATAACATGGTCAAGAGCTGTAAGTTTTATGGGAGAAAGGGAAGTCGAAGTTGAAGAAGTCTCGATAGAAGAAACAGGTAAGGAAGAAACGGCGACATTGTCAATAGATAAGCCAATAATAGAGGAGGTTGAATCAGACGAAGAGTGTGAAGAAATCCAAGTAGAAGGGCCGGACGGACAGCCAATTAATCATGAAAAGTAGCAAACAAAAAAGGGCACAGAAGCGGGAAAAGAACAGAAGGAAAAAAGGAAGATTGAGGTTGAGACGTTACAAATGCGGGACGAGCCCGATATTCAAGCTTTGGAAGAGTTGGAGGAAGTAATTATAAATGATGAATACCCCGATCAGAAAGTTAAAATTGGGGCACATTGGAGCGCAGAGGAGCGACAAAGGCTGGTACAGTTCCTGAGGGGTAACACGGATGTCTTTGCCTGGAAGCCAGAGGATATGGAAGGCGTTGACGAAAACATTGCTATGCATTGCTTAAATACAGATCTCAACATAGAACCTTTTAAGCAAAAGGTAAGATACTTGTCGGCGGAAAAGGAGAGGGCGGTAGTGGCCGAGGTGGAGAAATTATTGAAGGCGGGAATTATTGAAGAAATCACATATCCCATATGGTTAGCCTGCCCGGTGTTAGTAAAGAAAGCGAACGGAAAATGGAGGATGTGTATTGATTTTACAGATTTAAATACGGCATGCCCTAAGGACTGCTATCCGCTTCCCAAGATTGACAAGTTGGTGGATTCTATCGCGGGGCACCAAACGCTCAGTTTTATTGACGCGTACTCAGGATATCATCAAGTGAAAATGGCTGAAGCAGATAGGGTGAAAACAGCTTTCAGGACCCCGCTAGGAAATTTTTGTTACATAATGATGCCGTTCGGATTGAAGAATGCCGGGGCTACTTTCCAAAGAATGGTGAATCTAATCTTCAAATGCCAGATTGGGAGAAATGTGGAAGCCTACATTGATGATATGGTGATCAAAACTAAAGAGGGGGACCATCTGGCTGATTTGGCAGAAACATTTGACAATTTGAGGCGTAATTCTATGAAGTTAAACCCCAGCAAATGTACCTTCGGGGTAACAGCGGGAAAATTCTTGGGTTTCATGGTCAACAGGCGCGGAATAGAGGCCAACCCAGAAAAGATTGAAGCTTTAGTGAATATGTCACCCCCAAAATCCATCCAAGAAATCCAGAGGTTGAATGGGCGGATCATCGCATTGGGAAGATTTATATCTCGCTCTGCTGAAAAGTGCCTGCCTTTCTTCAAGGCGCTTAAGGGGAACCAGAAATTTGCATGGGATGAACAGTGCAATGAGGCCTTTGATAAAATCAAAGAATACTTGGGAAAGCCGCCGATTTTGAGCAGCCCAGTTGAAGGGGAAAAATTGTATGTCTACTTGGCGGCATCCGATTTGGCAGTGGCAGCTGTATTAGTGCGAGAAGAAGAAGGAAAGCAAAAACCAGTATACTACGTCTCTAAAGCATTAAGTGATGTCGAAACAAGGTACTTTGATGTTGAGAAATTGGCTTACTCCTTGGTAATAGCCTCAAGAAAATTAAGGGCATATTTTTCGTCGCACCCAATTGTGGTCTTAACCAATGCCCCATTAAGGAAGATTTTACAACAGCCTGACTCGGCGGGGAGGCTCCTCAAGTGGTCCATTGAGTTAACGGAATTTGACATTACCTATGAAGTGCGAAAGGCCATAAAAGCTCAAGCATTGGTTGATTTCATATTGGAAACTTCGTTTGAAAAATCGCGAGATGAATTAGAGACGGGAACATCAAGGAAGAGAAAGGCGGCTAACCAGGACCCTGGAACGAAGAAGAGCGGGAAAGGCCTTTGGATTGTTGGACATTATATGTAGATGGTTCGTCGGCAACTGATAAAGGTGGGGCGGGAATTGTGTTGATAGCCCCCAATGAAGAATGCAGACATGAGAAAGCTTTAAGATTTAAGTTTGCAGTATCAAACAATCAGGCCGAATACGAGGCGGTGATAGCGGGATTGGAATTGTGTAGAGATCTGGGGATTAAGAGTGTGGTGGTCAATTCAGACTCTCAATTGGTGGTCAATCAGATAAAAGGACAATTTGGAGTTCATAATCCAACGTTAATGAAATATTGCGGGATGGCGCAAAATCTGCTGGCGACATTCAAGTACTGGGAACTGGTTGGGATCGGTCGGGAGAATAATGAGAGGGCTGACATGTTGAACAAGGCCGCATGTGAAGAAATAGAGGGGCTACCCAAGAAAGTTGCAATAGAGTTTGTGGAGGAGCCAGTGATTGATAGACCGGTTGTAATGAGCATAGAAGAGCCCAACGAACCAAATTGGGTTAACGAGATGATGGCCTACTTGGAAAAGGAAGAGTTACCCCGAGATGAAGGTAAGACGATAATGGTAAAGAGAACGGCTCCAAGATACACTATTCAAGATGGGGTGTTGTATAGAAGGTCCTTCTCAAAGCCTTTGTTAAGATGTGTGGAACCAAACTTGACGGAACAAGTGCTATTCGAAATTCATGAAGGAGTATGTGGGGGCCATCCCGGAGCTAGAACTCTTGCCGACAAAATTTTGTTTCATGGGTATTATTGACCCAGCTTGAGAAAAGAAGCGGAGGAGTATGTGAAAAGGTGCGACCAATGCCAGCGACATGCGCATATGCCACGACAGCCGGCCACTGAGCAAAGCCCTATTGTGGCGGCATGGCCGTTCGACATGTGGGGATTAGATTTGATTGGCCCATTTGCTAAGGCCAAAGGGGGAGTGCAGATGGTTATTGTCGCAGTTGACTACTTCACCAAATGGGTTGAGGCGAAAGCAATAAAGTCAACAACGACAGAAGAAGTGATAAAGTTTTTAACAGAAAACATCTGGTGCCGATATGGGCTCCCAAGAGTAATTGTGACTGATAATGGACCGCAGTTTGGCCAAAAGCTGACTAACGAGTGGAAAAGGTTGAATGTGAAGCATTGTACAGTAGCAGTGTATTGGCCTCAATGCAATGGACAGGCTGAGGCAGCGAACAAGCAAGTCCTGGAGATCATGTCCAAGAACTTAACGGAACGAGGGGGAGCTTGGCTGGAGGAGCTTCCAAAAGCGCTATGGTATATGAGAACAAAAATTAAAAGGTCCACAGGAGAAACGGCTTTCGCTATGACATATGGCTCAGAGGCAATGGCGCCCGCCGAGATGGCCTTACCTACATACAGAGTGGCCTGCTATGACGAGATCCGAAATGGTCAGAGACGTTGCAATGAATTGGATTTAGCAGAAGAGAGAAGGGCGATGGCCAGGATGAGGATGATAAATTATAAGCAGAGGATGAAGGTGCAGCATGACAAAAGGGTCAACAAGAGATCATTCAGTCCAGGGGATTGGGTGCTGAGAAGCGTGGAAGCTCAAGGCAAAAAGCCGGGATATTCAAAGTTAGACCCAACATGGGAGGGGCCTTACCAGGTAGACAAGATGGTGCGGGAAGGAACATATTTGCTCAAAGACAAGGCGGGAAAGGAAGTCAAGCATGCTTGGAACGCCCACCATTTGAAGCGATATTATATGTAAGTTGGTTTTTGGTTTATACTTATGTAAGGAAGGACGAGGAAATGAGCCAGAGGATATTTATTTATATTAAAATATTTTAGAACTTATGTCTTTTATTAATATGTGAAAGTCGATTGAAATGTGTTTTACAACGAAAAATTGAATGCGTCAATTGGCCAAGATACACCCTTTGTTTTGTTGTCAGTAAATTATGTTTTCTCGCACCAAGGGCATGAGCGCAACATACATTGAAGATAGGAATATAAAGCGAAAATGAATGTATGTGCCTGGGGGGAACACAAGGAATTCAATCGGCAAAGGAAACAAACAAAACAAAAATTTCTAATTAATAAGACATGATGGCAGTACATGGTATCCAGAAACAATAAATCCAAATCAACAAAGTAAATAGCAAAGGGATAAACTTTTATAAGGAGCAAAATGTTAGCGGACTAAAGCTATTTTTAAAATAGCGACATCATGGAAACGATGTCAGCGGACTAAAGCTATTTTTTAAATAGCGACATCATGGAAACGATGTCAGCGGACTAAAGCTATTTTTAAATAGCGAAATCATGGAAACGATGTCAGCGGACTAAAGCTATTTTTTAAATAGCGACATCATGGAAACGATGTCAGCGGACTAAAGCTATTTTTAAAATAGCGACATCATGGAAACGATGTCAGCGGACTAAAGCTATTTTTAAAATAGCGACATCATGGAAACGATGTCAGCGGACTAAAGCTATTTTTAAAATAGCGACATCATGGAAACGATGTCAGCGGACTAAAGCTATTTTTAAAATAGCGACATCATGGAAACGATGTCAGCGGACTAAAGCTACTTTTTAAATAAGCGACATCATGAAAACGGTGTCAGCGGACTAAAGCTATTGTTAAAATAGCGACATCATGAAAACGATGTTAAAAGATTTAATGTCAGGACCAAAGATCTCATGAGAAGATAATAATAGTATTGAAAAGAAGAAGAAATCTTCACCAAAAGGAAAGCAAGCACAAATACCAGAAATTTTTTCCATTACAATGTACATAATAATGACCCCACAACAGGCCGGGGTCATAGCCTTTCCGAACAAAAAGGAAAAGGGAGAAACGAGACAAGAAGACGCTAAGGGACAATGGAGATGTGGATAGTGATATTAATGGTCAGGCCTGCCCTGCCATCACCAGCGCCGTCATTTCCACCGTCATCTTCACCATCGGCATTGTTGTCGTCGCCTCCATCATCTACCTCCATTTCATCATCACCCTCGTCGCCGGAACCAGGAAAGCCATCAGAAGGGTCATTGGGATGTAGCTCTTCAGCTTGAGGAACTTCATTTTCTTCACTATCATCTTCTTCATCTTCCCCTTCAGCAGAAGAAGATTTCTCGTCAGAAGACAAAGAATCACCAGTAGAAAGGGAATTAATAGGCGACGACTTTTCGGCGTTACTATCAGTGGGGGATTGCTCGGGTGGCGTGGGGGGAAAAGGGGGATAGTAGGAATCGGAATCCCACCCACCCAGATCATCGTCGTGGTCATCGGAGAAGCCAGAAGACATAGTTCTTCTGTTTTGTTTTTCTCCGTTGGAAAGAAAAAAGGAAGGGAACAAGAGAAATGAAAAGGAAAAAGGGTAAGTTGCCCTTTATAAGGCAGGAAAGATGAAAAGGCAAATGATAAAAAATGGCCATAAATGTTCTCAGTTTTCGAGGCAATGATGAAAAATGGAAGTCTAACCGGTCACGTCACATATCTTGCGAACGGATTCATTGAGATTTTGGGAGGCTGAAAATCACGTCAAGATTTAATGAGCGTACTGGCGGCAACCGTCATCATAACGTCATCAAAATGTAAACGATTGGGGAAAATACACGTGTAAGTACTATTAAAATTGGCAAGGACCTAACAATATCAGAAATTTCGTGTTTAAGTACAATAAAAAAGGGTTAGGCGTGTAAGAATATGCGACAAAAGGGATGACGCCAGACAATTCCAAATGGCAGAACTAAAACAATAAAGGCGACATCCTCGAAAGACGGCATACGTGCACAGTTTGCGAGAAACCTTAGGACAAGCAAAATCAAGTATAAAATCAGCAAGATAGCCTGAAGACTAAACTCCTTAATTTTGAGGAAGGAGAAGGATAGTCATACCTATAAGAGTGCCAAAGACCAAAAGGAAGACAATTAAAACCATTTCTTTGGAGCATCATGGAAGGAAAGGCACAAAAGAAAAATACAATAAAGATTAAAGTCAAATATATAGACTAACAGAAAGTAAATATTGTCTTAAGTCGCCCAATTAAGTCAAAAACTAAAAACACGAAAAATAAATTGTTGTGAGGACATTGATAGCAACAAGCAGTCAAAGGGTGAAATGATGAGGTCAGAAGCTAAGTATAAGGTTGATCCCGCTGAGCCTTGGTGCGACGCTCAGTAATGGCAGCAAGAGCGGCGGCTTTAGCATCATTCAAAGCTTGAGTCTTGGCATCAACAAGTGCATACCACTTTTTCACGACTTCGGAATCAGAAACGGGAGGAAGAATCCACGTGGCTTTCCCAAGTGCGAGATCCTCGGCAGCCAGATCGACAAGCTCATCCGCAGAATAAGGAATAAGGGTATGACCCCGGCGGGAACAATCACTAAATAAAGTTTAAGATCCCCATTCCAAGAGTTTGTTGGTAGTAATGGCCGGAATTTGTTCATGATCAGCAGCTATGGTGCGGAGAACCTGGAGGGTTGCCTGATCCCGAGCATCTTGCAAATCATCAGCCGCCTGAGCCTTAAAGTGAGTGAGATCATCTTCTAGCTGAGCCAGTTGGTTGTTTAATTGGTCGACATTATTAGTTAAAGAGGCATTCTGATCAATCAAAGTCAAGTTGGACGCCGCCAGATCTTCTCGAGCCTTCTCGGCCGTCTCTAGACTCAGCTTAGTTTTCTCGGAAATGCCTTCAAGATCGGCCTTCTCTTTTTCTAGTTTGGCAATAGAGGCATCTCGCCACTGAACCCTCCTCTTCTCAGTCTCCTAACTGGCATTGGCATTCTTTAATTGAGATTTTTTCCGGCCAACTTCACTTTCTAAATCTTGGACTTGTTGGGTAAGGGCCAGAATCTTGCTACTAATCTGAAAAAGGAAAATTTTAGGAAAAAGTTTTTCAAAAAAAAAAAAAAAAAAAAAAAAAAAAGAGGGGGGGGGGGAAGCAGAGAAAGGAGTTTACCATTGACATATGAATACCAGTTTCACCGGCCAACACACTCGCATACATAGTAGCAGAAAGGTCAATTTGATCGAAATCAGCAATTCGCCGATGAGCGGCAATACCCAAGATGGATTGATCAGAAGGAGGGTCAGAACGAATCAACCCTTTAATAGGAGGAGCACATTGGTAAACCTCACGAGCAAGGAGGGTGATAGAAGCGGGATCAGACGGCATTACAAAGTCGGGTTTAAGCCAACTAGCTTGACCGGCAGAAGAAGCATTCCTAGCTGCAGTAGGTTGAGGGGGAGGAGGAGGATCAAGCTGGTTATTACCGTCAATGGTCAAGTCATGGACAGGAGGACCTTCAGGTGGGGTTTGAATCATGTCAGTAGTATCTGCTTGGCCTTCATTTTCAGCGGCAATGGAATGGCTGGAGGTATCGGTAAAAGTCTTCTCGGCATCGGCGGCTTGAGAGTTAGGGGCAGAAGGAGACTCGCTAAGTTTTGACTCATCAGCCTGCACTTTAGCAAGGCGCCTCCTTTTGGACGAAGGTTTGGAAGATTTGGCTTTTTCAAGATCTGCGGCAAGCTTAGCGGCAACAATGGCATCCTTATCAGTCCCGTCATTGGAAATAGGGAGCGGCAGGTCAGAAGGAAGGGCAGCTAGACGAGTGTTACGTCTTTCCGCAAGATGAGCGCGGCTCCGTTTAGAGTCAAGGTTAGAATTATGTTTCGTACCAGAGCTCATGTTGCGTTGAACTGAAACAAAAGCAAGAATAACCCATAAAGCGATGAATAAAGCGGATTCATGATAATCAACTAAAAATAAATATAAGAAAGGACCGTACGAAGGACTTCATGCATAGCAGGACAGTAGTGGGGAGGAGCACACTTTGGGCATTCATGCGACAACAAAGAGCCGCTATGCAGTTCCCAACAAGCATAGCTAGCGGTATGAACTACATCAACCCGTGCCTTTATAATAGGAAGACTATCGGCAATACCAACTTGGCAGAGAAACCTCCGGTCGGAAAGAATTCGATGGCAAGAAAAGCGGGCATCAGGGTGGTCGGGAACCGAAGAAAGAATAGTTAGGATGCTTTGACGAAGGGCCTTGTCCGAAGGATTCAACTCATCTCTCTTTCCCAAAGAAGTTCTAAGGTCCTTTAGGTGGCAAGGATGGGTCCACCATGAGCGAGAAACAATGAACAATGGATTGGCTAGCCACTTATGGATTTTTCCGGGAAGAGGGGTAAAAATTTTCTCCTGCAAATACTTCAAAGAAACTCGAGTTTTAGAAGTACCATCCGATCCCACCGAGGCCTTTTTGTAAGTAGAAAAGAAATGTTTGAACAAAGCCATGGTAGGCTCCCGGCGAAGGGCACGACAAACGACTATGAAGCAAGTTAATATCCTGAAGGCATTAGGATGTATTTCCATAACTGAAGCTTGCAGTTCATGAAGGAATAGAGTAATAAAAGGGTCAATAGGGATTCGAAGGCCGGCTTCTAATTGAGCGGGAAAAACGATTATCCCATCTCGGCGACTTCGGGAAGCGGCTAAGGACACGTCTCCTTGGAATTCCGAAATATGATAAACTACATGATCAATGTTATATTTGTTGTGCCAAGAGGTTATGGGGTTGCGCTCCAAATCGGCATAAGGGTTATAATCAGGAACAGAAAAGTCATAAACGGGTCTCCCGGGGATAGAGCGAAAAGGAAGGTGTTCACCTGAACCCGAAGAAGCAGAAGGAGAAGCCGTAGAGCTGGGGCCAGCTTGATCAGCCATGTCGGCAGAGGAGCTGGAAGAAAAGAGAATTTGTTTATAACGGCGTCTTTCTCTTAACACATCAGAATTGGGAAAGGCGGAATTCACAGCATTATCTCGCAAAGAGCGATTGTACAAAAGGCAAATATGATAAAATAAAGAGCGAGAATCATGAAACTGATAGGACATGGGGGCTGCGCGAGATAAGAAAAGTTCACCCTTAGTTTGAAGAAATGAAATTAAGGCAGAGTCCCTTTTGTATCGGGTCACTAAAGTCTGGAGATCATTTAAAGATATTCTTATCCAAATATTCAAGTCAAATTTGTAAAAACCACCAGATTTTTGACAAACCCCATACCTGAATTTCCTAGCAGTCATTTTGGTCCTCACCATGGAAGGAATAGGAAAAGGCAAAGCAAATATAGTGAAAGCAAGGGGAATCAAGAAACGAAGAAGAATACCTAAAGAGGCAACGGAAGGGGAAGGACGATGAACGGAACTTCCAATCGGATCGGAAGAAGACCGCCGGAGAAAAAGAGAAGCCGGAGATAAGCACCTAGCCAGTGAGCAAAGCAAAACCTTGACCGGAGAGGGACAAGGATTGAGATTCTGGGTTTAAAGAAAGGAAATGATTGGGGAAGGCGACTGTAAAGGCTTGAACAAAAACTAGGGTTTTTAACCGGCGCCGGGGGTGAAGTTTCGAATTGTATGAAAAGGAAAAGTGAAAGAGGGGAAATTAAAAAGGGTCAAGTAATTGTAAAGGGGTATAATGGACAATTGGCTTTGAATAAGGCACAATGTGAATCGAAGGGGGTACTGAGAATTCGAAGGGAAGGGTCAAATCAAAATTCTCTAAGCCCAAGGTGACGGTTCCAGCAGAAGCAGAGGTACAGGACAGCTTGTCAAATCATACGAAATACATGGACAAGGATGAGCCAAATAAAAGATCATTTCTGTTAAGAATAGCCGGAAAGAAACATTTTGACATCTTTGAATTTCTCGCCTTCAACCATAAATGGATCTCGACAAGAACTTGGGGGCTATTGATGTTACCACGAAGAAACTAAGAATCTAGGTTAAGCCCAAGATAAATATATCGGGCTTGAGGAAGGCCCAAATCAATACAAGGAGAAAGGCTAGAGAAGGATACGACAATTCGGAAACTAGGAGAGGTAAAGGAAGCCCATCGGGCCGAGAAGAATCTGGCCCAACCAAGATAAAGGTAAATAAAGCGACGTCAAGAGTAAAGGCAACTTAAGAAAGTCCATAAGGTTGGCGACAAAGAGAGGAAGGTACAAAAAATGTGATGAGAAAGGACCCCACCTAATCTGTTAGAGTTAATGTTTAAGATGTGCAGGCGTGTAAAGAGTCCAAATAACAGCCCAGGAGCCACCAATAAGAGGACGACACGTGGCATGAGGAGCATGGAAAGTGTGACTTTGGGCATGAGTTTTGTTGGTAGTGGTGCCCTAGGCACGTTTAATAAACGTTGTAATTGTTATCATTTATTTCATATCAATAAAGAGATGTTTTGATTATTATTGTTGTTCGTGTTTACTTATAATAATCCCCGTCCCTAGTACTTATTAAGCACTAGTATAAAGGCTAAATGATCATGGGATGATCATGTTAGATTTATGGGTACTTGTTTGGAACAAGGTACTGGACATGACCCGCTGTATGAGATTTATGTCATGGTCTATGTCGTACATATATCTCATATTAGTTATGTCATTTGAATCCTTAGACATGAAGTTATTATAGTCTTCCACTTGATGAACATTATGTTTGACATATTCAAACGCTACTTTTAACCGAGTAGTTATAAAGGGTATGATTGGCATAATCGAATTCCCGTTGGGAAGAATAATAAGCTAAATGGATTTGTCCCTCCACAGAGAGATGTCAAGCTTGGGCCCCTCGAAGGAATGATGTTGATGAAATGTTCGGCCGGACTCAAATAGATTGATTGGATCAATAGCATTTGAATTATCAACATATTCGGAATCGAGAAAGTATTGAACAAAACAAGTTGACTGTTTGACCATGACTTGTGTTCAAAGACATCGTGGACAAAGGGATTATGACATATTCTAAAGGAATGCGAACTTGTATCTAGTTATACTATTTGGGTAGGTATGACGGTTTGCTAGAACCTAATCATATCTTATGGGATCATGTTTGAGCCTATTGCCAACTTAGTATAATCCTAGAGGGTCACACACAATAGAACGAATCTTAAATAAGAGGACTGTATTGGAATTTAGGGTCGGAGGACCTCCAAGGAATTTCTGGAAAATTCTGGGCTCCCTGGTCAACCAAGCGGGCGCTTGGGTTGAACCAGGCGGGCGCCTGAATAAGACCGGAAAAGGGATGGACCTTCTGGACAAACAAGCGGGCGCCTGGGTAGGACCAGGCGAGCGCCCGGTATGCCGACTGGAAATTTCCTAATTCGATTAGGAATGGTTTTTGGCACAAGTTACCTATTTGGAATAGGTCTTAATTGTGTATAAAAACCCCAATTCGGCCAGACCATATTTACTAGTGCTTTTGTGAGTCTCAAAGAGTTTGAGAGAGATTTTATTTTGTTCTAAGATATCATTGATTGAGGAACAAAATAATTCACAAATAAATTCCATATAGTTCTTTATTATATTGTGAAAGTGTGTTTCATAATATTGGTCTAGCAACCAAAATCAAAGAAGCTCCTTTGATATTCGTTCGAAGTGTGAATACCGCTAGAGGGTGAAAATCATCATCTTCAAAGTTCGTGTTCAAGCTTTGTGATCGTGATCAAGTCTTCAAGTTTCTCCACCAAGACCAAAGAGAAAAGTTCATAGCCATCAAGGGTTAGTTATTCCTCTATTCATCTTGTTGTATTTGATTTAATCATATGAACGGATCCATGGCTTTGGGTTTTCTTAAAATTTTAATTGCTATATTCCGCTGCGCATGTTACTTGGAAACCCAACAAGTTTGGCACATGTCACCCTAGTATAAATAGAGGAAAACGTCATTGGTGAAAGGTAATCTCTATTTTTTTTTCTGTAAACACATATACACGCACCAGATTTACTTTCTCTCTCCAAATCATAAATCTTACTCTCACGCCGGAGGGGCTTCCGCCGGAGTTGCCCCCGGCATAGTGACGTGTGTTGCTTGTGCAGGCCTGGCTCGTGAATTGATGCTGAGTTTCCATTCCTAGACTACACCCTGAGATCAATGCTCCGGACCTGATTAAACCACCGGCGCATCAATATTGTCTGTACAAGAACGTCTATGTTGCATTACCACTTTCAAACTGATTCATCTCATTGTTAGAACATGGCTTGCAAAACAAGTTATTTGGACCTTCCATTTATAAAATCATGATTATAATGTTAATATAAAGTGTAGTAAATAATAGTAAATATTGTGTAGAATTCCTAGATGTAATATTACCTATTTTTGATGGGCAAAGTGGTAATTTAACATCACTAATGGTTGAAAGGGTGTAGTCCCTAAATGAGGTGCCTATTGGTTTCATATATAAAGGGTTCTCCATCAACCCTAGAAATCACTCCATTCATTTTATTTTCTCTCCTAAATAATCTTCATATTGCTAGAGACATTAGAGAGAAAAGGCACAATCATTTAGAAGAACTCCGTCCCCTTAATTCTTCTTCTTCTTCTTGTTCTCCCTACAACATCATTATGGATTCATCAGGTATTACGCTTCCGCCTTCGTCTTCTTCTTCCTCAATCTTATTCTGAAATGAGCGTGGCATTCAGGGATATAAAGAATTGTTCCAACAATTGGTATCAGAGCCAGGTTCATTTTGGTTTAAGTTTGGGTTCTTCTTTGGGAAAGTTTTGTACTTTCAATTTGATTCATTTTCCCTGTTGAATCATTAAGTTTTAATGTTGATTAGGGACTCTAATTCATTCATAGAGTACTGATAATAATCATCTAAAATTCAAAAAATGGTTTGAAAGTATTTTGTTCATTAAATTAAAATGGTTCAAGTTAGACTACCCCTTCATAACATGGTTTTATGTTTTAAGTACATACCATGTGGATCTACTTACTTGATTCCATTAATTTTAAAAGCAAGATTATCCTAAATAACATGGTTTTATGTTTTAAGTACATACCATGTGGATCTACTTGTTATTCATGCCTTTTGGGACAAATATGGAAAAAGTGCAGCAAAAATGCATGAAACGGTGGCTTTAGCCCGGTCGGGTATTATGTTCCGCCCGGTCGGGTCTTATGTTCTGCCCAGTCGGCCCTCCAGAAAAGACCCGGTTGGACTAAATGTGTTTGCCCGGTCGGGTCTTTCGTTCCGCCCGGTCGGGCATTGTATGTTGCCCGGTCGGGTATTAGGCATTGCCCGGTCGCGCATATTCACAGGATTTTTCCTTTTTCAAGATCTTGCACAATTTTGTTTCCCCTTTTGAACAAAACCATAATTATTTTCAAACCTTAAAGTCCTTGATTAATTATATGCTTTGACAATTTTATTCATTGTTTAAATAATATTGTCGCCTAAGTGATTTACGTTATTTAAACCCTAAAATTGTAAAGTGTTGGATGTTTAAGTTGATATGTGAATGGCTTGAATTTTCCAAAGAAGATCTTGACATTTGACTAAACTTGGGCATTCATGTGGTAACAAGTAAAATAAACATTAGGTTATTTTCTTAGGTACTTATGTCGGCCCAAAGGAAGATTAAGTATTTATTAAAATATAAGTTCAAATTACTTGTTGCCTAAGGCAATCATTTATGAGTCAACTCGCAATCTAAAGATTAGTTTTGATGTCATGTTGATTGTCTTGTTGATGGATTTCACTGATATAATTAATCATTATTTATTGTGTAGTTTCTTATTTATGTTTTGTATTCATCCTTGTTCTCAAAATTCCAACAAATTTGTTTATTGCTTCATCTGTAATTACTGCTATGAGTACCGTTGCAATGTGGGACTAATTATAAAACTTGGAAAACAAATAATTATAATCTTGGGCTATATAGAACTCGCATTAAGGGATCCGTTTCTCTTCTTATTGCTTGAGTGCTGAGAAGTGACACACTCTAACCGCGTAAGCCTAATGATCATAAAGAATATTGTCCCGGAGACCTTTTGGACGGTGTCTCCGAGGATATTGATGCTACAAACATTCCTTGATACCCCTGAGGAAACTTGTTTCCATAAGGTATAAAGGGTACCGGGAATTTAAGGGAGTACATTTTAGAAATAGTTCATCTATTGACGAAACGAAAAGGCACTTAAGTTAAGGATATCAGATGATATTCTTGTGCATTTAGTTTTAATCTTTCTTCCTTGGTTTGGTTGCTTTGAAGTGACTTATCAATGTCAAAAAGACAAGTGAAATATTAATGAATTACTTTCACTTATGACACAAGAAGAAGATAAGTTAAGAATAATTTAGAACTAAAGGTACTCATTTAGCATCTACCTTTTCTCATGGGACAAGAGAAGAGGGAAAGAAACTGTGGTTGCAAGTAAAAAGAAGCTTAAGGGGTCATCTCATGATCATAAAGAAAAGAAATGTTTCTTTTGCAAGGACCTTACTAACATGAAGTTCGATTATCCTAAGTCTCACGCTTGGCGTGAGAGGTATATCATTTGGTCTTGTTTGTATTGTATTAAGGCTAATTTGGTTTCAGTTCCTACATTTACATGGTGATTGGATTTTGGTGCAACCAATCACATAAGGATGTTCAAGTAGGATTGCCTAAATTACCGAAGACCTAGTAAAGATGAAGAAATTCATCTATATGGAAACTAGGAATCCGGTTAGAGTTATAGGCATAAGGATCATTTAAATTATTGTTAAGTACTAAGTATTATTTTGTATTAAATAATATATTTATTGTACCATCATTTAAATGGAATTATGATATTTATCACAATATTGGACAAGGAAGGTCACTCTTGTTCATTAATAATAAGTGTGATCTCTATTTTAATTCCAAAGGTTGTTGGCACTAGTACTTTGTCAAGTATTCTTTCTTCACTTGACATTATTCAAACAATAAATGTGTCCCTTAATAATGAAACCAAAACTAGAAAGCAAAAGTTATCAAGTAAATTTTATTTTATTTTTCATTAAGGCATAGGCATTTGGGTCATGTTTCCAAGAGGAAAATTGATAAGCTTATGTTAAAGAAAATCTTAAACAAACTTGATATTTTGAAAAATACTTTTGCATTAAATGCCTTAAAGGAAATTTACAAACATTAAAATAATAGTATTCTCGAGAGTATCAAGTGTCTTTAAAACTAATACATATGAACATTGTGGGCCATTCATTATTCCTTCGTGGAAAGGTCAACAATAGTTATTACGTTTATAAATGACTACTTTCAATATGGATGCATTTATTACTTCATGCAAAGACTCAAGTTATAGACGTTTTCAAGTCTTATGAGGTCAAAGTTGGAAATCAACTTTGAAAGACTATTAAGAACATTAGGTCCAATCA
Source organism: Campanula takesimana (assembly GCA_026119855.1). Taxonomy (NCBI): domain Eukaryota; kingdom Viridiplantae; phylum Streptophyta; class Magnoliopsida; order Asterales; family Campanulaceae; genus Campanula; species Campanula takesimana. Next base: position 278,957 of record JAOWBW010000139.1, read on the forward strand.
TGATAGAGTATATCATGGTTGGAATGATTGTTAAAGGGAACAACGTCTAGGTCCTTTTTACTCGCTATTTTGAAGAGTGTGAGATTGTCTCCATCTACATTAAGCCGGGTACGCCTAGCATGAATGATGTACACAAGAGACATGATAAAATCCTTAAGGAAATGGTAATAAGCATGTTTTGTGCTTCTTTTACCTCACTCATTATGGGCGATACATTAAAACCGCAGCCCTTATTCTCATTAAAGCTCCCTCTAAGCTACTAATAAAAACCCTTTATGATTTTGGGACGAATAAGGAGCACGTCCTTAAATCATCTTCATTTATGGGGTTGTTTAACATAAGGGTAGACCTTATAAGTCTACTAAGGGAAAGTTAGACATAAGATTGTTAGTAGTTATTCATGAGGTAAGCCGAGAGATCTAGGGGATGTATAAATTTTGAAAATTTGAACATTTTGAAACGAGAAAAGCTAGGTTCTTTGAGGATGTTGAATTTAGTGGGAGATTAGGTGTAATATTTTGAATTTGGAAAAGAAGAGGCATCCATTTCTTCACCTCTTCCATAAGTTCCAATTAGATTTCAAATTTTGTACTTGATATTCAAGAAGAACACACAATTCAAAATAAATATGGTTTCCCTATAAATATTGAACAACATAAAAATGTTGATCATAAGAAGGAAATTCAACAACCTCAGAATTAGTAAGAACCGGTGCCCTTAAAGAGATACAATAGAGTAAGAAGGATTACAATACCGGATAATTATGAGATGTATCTTACCGAGAAATTAAGGACACATAGGTTTAGTGGGAGATGAGCCATTCATCTACCATAAAGCCATTAATACTCCTAATTCTCATAAGTAGATTAATACCATATATAAAGAGTTGAAATCTTTGAAAGATAACAACTTTTGGGATCTTTTTACATTACCTAAAGATGTTAAACCTATAAATGGGTCTCTAAGACCTAAAAGGATTCGCAAAAGTAATGTTGAAAGATATAAGACCCATCTAGTTGCTAAAGATTTTTTCAACTCATAAGAAAGGCATTAATTATCAAGAAAGAAACATTTCCCGGTATCTTCTAAAAACTCTTTTAGAACCATTATGGCACTAGTAGCAATTTGTGTCTTAAGCCTCATCAAAAGGATATTAAAGAGAACTTTTCTTAATGGAGACATTAAGCAAACTATCTATATGGAGAAATTCATTTATGACTTAAGCAAACTTCTCATTAATGGTATTTAGAATTTAATCAAGTTATTCTTTCATTTGGTTGGAAATGAATCTTGATAAATATTGTGTATACCATAAGTTCAGTGGGAGTAATAATTATAATTTTGGTCTTATATGTGGATAATATTTGCTTGCTAATAATGTTTTAAACCTTAATAAGGAAACTAAGAAATTTCTTTGGAATGAAAATTCTTGGTGAGGCATCTTTTTTTATTAGGAATCCAAGTTCACTGTGAGTTTACACGGAGTATTTTGGGATTATCACAAAAGGCCTATATAGAAAAGGTATTACAAAAGGTATAGCATGCAAAACTATAAACCACTTGACACCCCTAATTTTAAAGGAGACATGCTTAGTCTCAAACAACGTCCTAAAGTTAATTATGAATCCAAGTATATAGAAAATATCTCTCTTTGCATCAGCAGTAAGAAAGCTTAATAAATGTGTAAGTCTTGCATTCAATGTTGGGATGCTTGGTCAATACCAAAGCAATCCAGAAATAACATTAAGTAGTAGCCAAAAGAATGATATAGTATTTACAAAACACAAAGATCTGCATGCCTATTTTTAATCGGATAATCTTGAGATCATTTGGTATTCCGATATTTGTTAAAATTATATGGCTGCATAAAGGACTACAATTTGTCAAATAGTGTTGAAAGACCGTTAAGATATATTATGACAATCAGGTAGTAGTCTAGTACTCTAACAAGAGTTTGTCAAAGTCTAAGTATTTAGACATTAAGTATCTTGTTGTAAAGAAAGAGTACAAAAAGGAACAAATAAAAACACAACTTATTGGAACAAACTCCATAATTATCGGATCCGTTTTCTAAAGCGTTATCATCTTTAGTGTTTCACGAGCATGTTGCTCATATGGGTGTAACAATTTTGATAACATTTAATTTAGTGGGAGTTTATGTTGTGATTCATTAATAAGTTCTATTATTTAAAGTTTTGATCTCATTTGGTTAAGTTGGACTAGTTGGAAGAATATGTATATATTCATTATGATTCCATGCTACACATCTACACTTTTGATCTATGTCATTTAGTTGGATTTGTATATGTGATTATTGTGGGTTTAGTTGCGAATCAATTACAACGACTGCCATTTAGTCCTTATACTTATATGGCTAATGGACGAGATTGTTATGAATGACAATAAAGTGCGCACATAAGGGTTGTCATTCGTGTTATATTTATGTTTTAAAGGGAGAACTTTATTTTGCAACCCAAGTGGGAGATTGTTAGAACATGGCTTGCAAAACAAGTTATTTGGACCTTCCATTTATAAAATCATGATTATAATGTTAATATAAAGTGTAGTAAATAATAGTAAATATTGTGTAGAATTTCTGGATGTAATATTACCTATTTTTGATGGACAAAGTGGTAATTTAGCATCACTAAAGGTTGAAAGGGTGTAGTCCCTAAATGAGGTGCCTATTGGTTTCATATATAAAGGGTTCTCCATCAACCCTAGAAATCACTCCATTCATTTTATTTTCTCTCCTAAATAATCTTCATATTGCTAGAGACAATAAGAGAAAAGGCACAATCATTTAGAAGAACTCCGTCCCCTTAATTCTGCTTCTTCTTCTTGTTCTCCCTACAACATCATTATGGATTCATCAGGTATTACGCTTCCGCCTTCATCTTCTTCTTCCTCAATCTTATTCTGAAATGAGCGTGGCATTCAGGGATATAAAGAATTGTTCCAACACTCATACCTCAATAAAGATCGAGCGTTATATTGATCAAAACGCGTAGAAGAATGTTAAAATTGTCGCTTTCTTTGTTGCCATTTTCAGTCGAGAATAATGGAGCATTACCTAAAAGAAAGGCAAAAATAAAAAGAACAAAAAAACAAACCAGAAAAGGTATTTGTTATTTTCTTAAATAATTCATTGGTTCGTCCGTGGGAAGAAGAAAATAAGTGTTTATTCGATACCATTTTGGCCAAGCAATAGGTGGTACCTTTGAATATAGAGGGCGGGAGAGTTGTGATATTGTAATAGAGAATATCAGTTGGCATCTGCATAAAAGAGAGCGTATCGATCAAGGCTTTCGACTAAGCTTTTCTAAAGTTTCCGTTTAGTATATATTTCTTTCTCCAAACATATTCTCACCCAAAGAAAAACAAAAGAGGAAGTCTTGTGTGAGACGGTCTCACACATGAGACGGATTTTGACAAGAGAGGAAATGGGCTTGCCCCGCCCCACCCATAGGGGGGCAAACCATTTTCTCTCAAGGAGATCCGTCTCACGTGTGAGACCGTCTCATACAAGTCTTTGTCAAAACAAAATTATTGTAGAAAAAAGGAGGAATTTTTCTGCATTTTTTCCACAGAAAAATGCAGAAAATTTGCCCTCCTATTGAATTGCAGCAGTCTAATAAGATGCCCATTATCAATTTCTCAGTTTCTAAAGAAATCAAGTGGTAGTCAAGAAGACAAGAACGAAAAAGATCGAATTTTTGATACTTCATAAACTAAAAAATAGTATATTGATAATAATGCATAATAATATTTCACAGCAGAAACTTCCATTACCAGAAGCTTTTTGTTTTACAACTTATAAACATAACAATAAAACAAACTGCAAACTAAGCCAACTCCTGGTGCAATCGATAAAAGTGATCACGACTAGGGGGTCTTTTTCTTTTTCTAACAAACGACGTTAAGAAAATAACCTCAAACCTCACAAACGCAAACCTAAGATCATACTAGGAACGTTGTACTTCATAGTGCTGTTATCCACCCTCCAAGAACAACGTTAAAAAGTGTATCCTTGGATTACCACATCCATATTACTACACGATGGTATGTAATTTCATATATCGCATTTGCCCTCATCAGAGCACATTCTTGACAACCATTTTATCATCCGATGACCAAGTTTCCTACCCTTAAATGAAATAACGGACTTTTTTTCAAAAGGGTTTGGTCCGATCATAACCTTGGTATGGAATTTGATCATCATTTCCATAAAATCCCATGAAATCTCCATGATTCGAGTAAGGTGACAAGTGACCATATTGATTGAGATCATTTGCAGGTTGTTCAACTTCCTCTGTAAAATTCGAGTGTGATGAACTAGGTGAGATCTCAAACTGATCATATGGCTGCAGCCATGGAGTTTGTGGGTTCGGAAACTCGTTCTGAGGGAAGTATCTGAAAAGACCGTCTTGCCCTTGGGGGAAATCCTGCATTAGGCCATATAACAAGATGAGTATAAGGGTAGTATTGGAAAAGAAAACACTACCAAGTTAAGTTTATCAGTTAAGTAAGGGGCAAATGGCAATTTGGTAACCTGAGTTTCACACAGTTGCAATACCCTAGCTATGTTTTAATTTGTGTCAATACGGTTCCTAAGTTTGACATTTTATTGCAACTGTGTGTAAAACGCATGTTACCAAATTACAATTTCCCGTGAAGTAAGTACCTTTGAAGAATCAAGAATCATGTCAGGTGAGACCCAAAGGCTTGAAGAATTAGCCCCCATTGAAGGTGGTTCAGAGTCTAACATAGGTGTTGGCTGATAAGGTGAAGTGAGAGGACTGGAAAAATTACTCTCACTTCCCATGTAAGTGTTTGCTTGAAATGGCATTGTTATGTCATCAGGGATGCTTATTATAGGCTCATTTGAACCCCTAGCCGAGGCAAACCCCCCATTGCTTGAATTGTTTCCGACCTGTTTTGCTTTCGGTTCTCCATATATATCACTTGTTTTTTGCTCGTTCTTTTTCATTACACGGCACAAGGCGAAAGGTACCTGTAAACTCAGCAAGTTAACACTCATTTTCAGTTATATATATATATATATATATGTATAATGTACTAGTTAACATGAAAATTGTACAACTCACCTTGGAGCTAGATGAACCTTGAGAAACATCGTCAGAAAGGCGATATTCATGCATAACCCAATCAGAGCGATCGCCTGAAGGAGCTCTTCCTCGGTAAAACACAAGGGTCTTACGATACCCCACAACCGAAGATTGACAGACAACTTTTCGGTCTTTTCCAGTGGCTTTCCAATATCCCGCCTTTGTGGCTCGATTAGTACGTGAGCCATTTGGGTATTTGCGATCACGGGGACAAAAGAAGAACCACTCCATATCGCGCTTGGGAAGGAAGGATTTATCTGCATTTTTTGAATATAAGACCAAAAAATCAAACTACAATACCCTGAGTTTCATTGTGACATTAAATCAAACAATTGGCGTATAAAGCTTACCAGGCAACTCCCATGGATCAAACTTGTACAATTCAATTACCGGAATCACTTCAAGTTCAATTTCAAGTCCATCAACTTTCCTCTTCAAGTAATAACCAACCAATTCCTCATCAGTTGGATGAAACCGAAACCCCGGTGGCAATGATGCTCCTCCCATTTTCCAAATTTCCCTAAACCTTAAACAAGAACAAACTAAAACAGAGGACAGAACGAAAGAAACAAAGTTTTTCGAAATCCGAATGAAGGCAATTTAAGATTTATTTTGACTAAGTATTTAAACTGTATCTATTGACAATCTGGTAAATCCAGAAGTAAAAGCTTTTCGCGACGGAAAACTTCTTTTCAAGAATAGCAAATAACTTCCATAATATACATCCGTTGTGGGACAGAATCATCTTCCTCGGAAAATTCAATGTTTACTTGATTTTGATCACCCTATCCCACCAACCCAATTTGTAATTTAACCTCAAAAGCAAATTTAATGAAGCTAAACCAAATATTTAGCAATACCCAGAATCTAAAACTTCCTTAAAATCAAGAAAACTGTCAGATTAGTAGACGAAACAGAACAGAAGCAGGGGAGGATGAGAGTATGATTAGAAACTAATTAGCTACTTAATTGTGTAAAATTGGGATGTTTTCAAAATTACCCAGATCGAGAATTCAAATTAGAATACGGAAAAGCTTGAGAAATTGGATGAAAATGGAGGGTAAGGGAGTGTTTGGGGGTGAGAAATGAGAGGAGATGGGGAGAGTAAAAGCAGGGGAAGTGGATGGGTTTATATAGGAGAAAAACAGAGAGAACAAACACAGTCCAAAAAATGGAACACCGAAAGTGGGAGCCAATCAATATTTTCCACATAAATGGGCCCACAAAAAAAATACCCAAGTTTAGTTCACACCTAAAACGGTTTCTCCCGCCAATATAAATTTCTTAGACCGTTGAGTGAAAAGGGCATTAATTTGGGGAAAATTATGATTACATAAACTTGTTTGTGTGGTTTGTACTTTTATCGGTGCGGCGGGACAATTTTCTCTCTCATTGAAACTTGTCTTATACATGAGATTGTTTTACATCCGAATCCGCTGCTCCGTTTCCGCCTGCACGGGTTGGCAAAGGGCCTTAAATTCAATTAACAAATAGGAATACCACGGTCCCGACCTTCCCAGCACCGGAGGTGAAACCTACTTTCTTACAAGAGACTTCCTCAATTATGATTATTACATTAATAAGTTTGAATATTATTATTAACATATTGACTTCAAAAATAAAATCTTTATCTATATACTTGAGGCGTATGTATAGTATTACTCGTCTCAAAAAAACAATAACTACGCTAAAAATGAAATAAATTTATTACTCCCTCTGGTCAAAAATATCTGTCTCATTTGAGCAATTTTTTTAATCCAAAATAACAGTCACTTTTGGGTCAAAACAATTAAAATTCCTAATTTACCTTACATTGGAAGTTGTTTTACTTTATTAATTGACATAGTGAGTGTAATAATGTAAGAAAGATGGACAATAAATAAGGGTAAGCATGGAACTTTCACCATTAATATGCCGTAATAATTGCATTTCTTAATCTTTGTGAAAAGTAAAAAAATGACAGTTATTTTGGACCGGAGGGAGTATTGAAACTAGCGACATTTTACATGTAACTGTATGAAAACTGTTATGTCGGTTTGGTTGATTTCATGTTCTATGTCTTGTTTAAGGATGATTATCGTGTTTTAGTTATGATTCCTAAATGTCTAGCATGATTCTTGTGTATTATCCTTTTTTTTTTAAGTAGATAATTTTAAGTAGGTAATCTGAATTTTGCGTGAATATCACGAGTTTTGTGTATTTTCCTTGTTTCATTTGCGTGTATGATTCCCGAGTTAAGATCACAAGCTTATCACGTTCATAACTTCACTCTTCATATATCACGTGGACGATGTCATCAGTTTGTTACATTTGTTGTTTTCAAATATCGTAAATAGTCAATCAATGGAGGAGATGATCATCAATGGAAATACAGAAAATGATCATCAAAAGAGATATAAAGATATAATCCATTTAGGGGGAGTTTCTAATGCAGGGGGGCCGTGAATGAAGATGAAGTGAAGTTCAATGGGTGAAGATTGAGGCTTGAGTATCTTGTGCTAACTTTGCTTATGCAGGTTTTAAATCAGAACCACAAAAATAGATCTATTGCCTAGTCTAGTACAATTCCTAACGGAGTTTCACCGCGTTAGAACCTATTACATCGAATGATACTGTCTCTTCAGAAATCTTCTCATAGACGTCCCGCTCCATCTGGTAGTCCAAGCGCCATTTGATTGATCATCCAGGACCTCCTCTAAGAAAAGGCCCTTAAACTCACCCACACATACCACTGAGCTATAAGCTATAAGCTCTTTGGTAGTCTTATGTGTTAATATCATTGCTTTTTTACATGTCATGTGGACAATGTTATCATTTATTTTCAGCAACATCTATTGACATAAGTGTTTTTGTGTTATAATTTTTTGTTTTTATTTTTCGAAATTTCTAGCTTAAAGTGCACCTATAGAGTTGTAGTGATACATTGATAATTATGTCATGATAAGTATTACTTTTCAAATAATAATGCACCTCCCATAATTTTTTTTTTTTTTTTTTTTTTTTGAGTTTGCTGATGATTTATTTGGAGTAATTTTTTTGTGCATCTTTTTTCATTTGATCAAACAAAGAGGCTCTATATTTATTCTTTGGTCAGAGAAGACTTCAAGTGTCAAGCTACTTACACATCAGCTTGAGTCAGACAAAACACTTTTTCTCTAGTTTACTTAAAGTGATGGTGTCATGGCATGGCCCATGGAAAAAGGTTGTAAAAATTATAAAAATTCGTGGGTTCAAGTATCCTCCTCTCAAATGGTCTTGATCCGCCCTAAATGCAATATATGAGAAGTTGTTAATACGCTGCCCGATTGTTCGAGATTTGATCATATTTTTCTTTTTAAAACATTATTTGATAAAATTAATAATATAACTTTTATTTTTCAATAAAATTAACATTAATTATTGATTAAAATGTGGATAAATTGTGTGTATTATACTGCAGCTAGCTAGCAGATCAACAAATTATCTGTAGTTTAAATTAATGGCCCATTGTTAAAAAAGAAGAGGGGGGGGGTCCTGAATTTGGAAAGTGCTTAATGAGTTTTATTTGACACTTTTTGGAATAATCAAACATAACTTGGTGGGAAGTCTAGTCCTTTTTCAGTTCACATATATTTTATACTATAAAGTTTATTCCAATTCTTGATATTTTTAAACTACAGGGGCCTATCATATATTAATTAGACTGTCTTTAATTTCAATACGCATGATTGAATGGCAAAATTATGATGTTTGTGTATTGGTTCTCCAAGTAAACTTACATAGAGGAAGACTTAAAACGGTCTCACATAATAGACGGATCTAGTAAATGGGCTTACCCCGCTCCGCTTATAGGAGAACCCGTCTCACGTGTGAGACCATCTCACACAAGTTTTTGTCATTTACATATGACAGGAATAATTGGGAGGAGCTAACGCCACTACAACATTTGCTTATCCACTACGATTTTTATAAATGGACATAGCTATCCTTCCATATTTTAAGGAGATAATGAAATACTATTGAGTTATATTGTATACACTATACATTTTGCATATCCACTACATTTGCAAAATAAAAAAGTTAATTAATTATGATAATGACACAAATTTCAATTAAAATACTTAGCTTATTTTGTATTGAAAGAAATTTCTAGAATAATCATAACCATTTCTTTGATTTAAGTTATACATATATATTTCATCTTTCCACGGTACATTTTAAAATAACCAAATCATACTACGATCCATTACAATGCAATATATTTTACACATACCTGAAACTGTTTTTTACATAATACTAAAAATAATTATATAAGTTAGTACTTTCCAACATATAATTTAATATTTTTATTATGTTATAAAATCATAGTAAATCCATCACTTAGTTTAATAATAATAAATATTTTTAAATTGTCAACATATTATTATTTAATTATATTATTATATAGTAAAAACATTCATTAATAAAAACAACTCCTTTTTTTTTGTCCCAAAATAAATGTCGCCCTTTTTTTATGTTAGTACAAAAGAATTTTGAGTAATAAAATTTATATATAACTAATAAGTACTCCCTCCGTCCCAAAATATATGTAGTTTAAGGGCTTGAAATTTGTCCCAAAATGTTTGTAGTTTTGCTTTTATCTAGACATCTTTGACATTGTTTGTCAAATATACCCTTATTTATGATGGTAGTTGTCATTGTAAAAGCATTTAATTGTCTTGGTACTTGAAATATTTCAAGGGCAATTTAGTCCATTAGACATGCGTCGATTGCTTTTCTTAATTTGTGTGAAAATCCTAGAACTACATATATTTTGGGACGGAGGGAGTAGTTATTATATTTACAATCACAAGCTCCAATCATTTATTAACAACAATGATTGTAAGCAAAATCTTATGATTTTTTTTTTTTTTTTATTTTAATAATACCCTTTACATATTACACATTTAAGAATAATATTGTCTTGTACCGTACAACATCCTGAAGCATTGGGATGCTGAGAATATAATGTTTGTTTTATGTGACAAGCATAAACTTTTTGAAAATAAGTTGGGGTTAAATGGTAAGGGAAAGCTGTTAAAAAGTGATGAAGAAGATATTGGAGATAAATGGAGGCAGAAAAGGTAAATAAAGAGAAGGAAAAAGAAGCTTGGCTCAAGGCTTTTAAAAACAAAAAGAAGTTGTTTGGTTACAGTTGTAACTTGTAAGTCATATAAACCAATAATATGTATGGACTTTTCTTCTACAATTTTCATGGGAACTTAATTTTCAATAATAATAAAAAAAAAAATGGTACAAAATTTTCAATAGTATGAATACTTGAAGTTTGAACTTCTTTTTTAAAGGTAATTTTTTCAAAAAGTTATATGTAAAATTTTGATCAAAGTTAAATTAAGTTGATCATTAAAGTCGACGTGAAATAAATATTATTATTTTTGGACGAAGAGAGTATCTAGGACTAGTTAGATTGGAAACATGAGTTCATAAGGGAAAAATAAGTATTTCAAATAAAACTGAAGACATGAAATGTAACATATACTCCCTCCGTCTCAAAATGTTTCAAAATGATCTCCACACTTTTTTCGCTGATACTACGAACGAATTTTGAGCACTAATTTTAGATTGATTAAATTATCTTAATGAAAATCTAAAACTTGTTATTGATATTATTGTTGATGGTCTATCAATTATAATTATGTTTTATATTTTCATTAATATAACTAAATCAACCAAAGATTATTGCTCAAAGTTTCTTCATAGTAACGGCGAAAAAAGCGTGAAGATTATTTTGGGACGGAAGGAGTACATTTTACCAATTCTTATTCCTACTAAACCAATTAACTTGAAATTATTTAGGCCATATGGTGTATTAGGTTGATCTTGTAGGGATGTAAATTTCATTAAGAGAGGGACAAACTTGCAACTGAGACAATAGATAAGACCAAGTTTAGCAAGCTAGGAATATTTCAAAAAGCTGTGTGTGGGGGGGGGGGGGGGGAGAGAGAGAGAGAGGGATATATATATATATATATATATATATATATATGTGTGCTCAAATGAGAACCTAAAATATCGTGAGAACCGTGAGAACTTGGATACATTAGGTAAGAACCTAATGTATCCAAGTAATGTATCCAATGTATCCAAGTAAACCATTGGATACATTAGGTAAAAACCTAATGTATCCAATTTCTCACGGTTCTCACGATATTTAGGTTGTTACAGGAGCACGACCCTATATATATATATATATATATTTGAGGTATGAACAGGATATGGTTTATTGGGTTTATTATCTGGTTTCAAGTTTATGACATAAACTTAAAAAAGAGGTAAAAGGAGAAGAAATAAAGAAAAGATTGATTGTCTGGCAATAAAAAGGGAGAGTTCACTCTTGAGCTTGACCAAAAGCCAGGAATATGTTGTGTCATGGCCATGTAATCTTACCTTTAATTTCTACTTTTATCAATGAATTCACACACAAAAACTGTTTGTTTGGCCCTACTCTCTAACTGTTTTTTTAAAGATTCACTTGAATCTTGCAAAAGAACCATTATTTGATTTTGATTTATTATTAATCAGATATTAGTGTTAATTTCTCCGTGTTATTCCTCTTTGAAGATTTAGTTGAATCTTGCTGCACGGGTTTTGTATATCTGGTTGCAGTCTTATACTTATAACTGAAACAACGACTAATTCTGCAATTTAAACATGTGACTTTCATGCTTGATAGTTGGATATAACAACATTTGTGTTACTCGCTTATGCCTTGTTTGAGTTTTTCTATTTT